>JAQPPZ010014629.1:600000-886536 GCA_028583015.1 Wollemia nobilis | reverse complement strand
ATTTTCATTACTCGGAGTTACAATCACTTTAGAAAATCATCCCCACTTATATAGCCATTTCTCCTTAACTGTTTGACGTCGGCGCTCTTCCAACGATGGCAACACATCGATGAAAGAAATCTTTATCTACGTCGCTTAAGGGTTGAAAGACCCTTTAATAATAATTAAAAAAATAATTATTATTATTTTATTAATAATAAATTAAACTTAGACCCTTGTCAAAGGTTTGAGTTAATTTAATTATTAATAATAAACCTGGACCTTCAATGTTTTTCAAGAAGTAAAAACCTTTGCATTAAGTTAAGCTTGGTTTTAATAAAAACCCTTAATGAGTCCAAATGGTTTTAAGAAAAACCTTTAACCTTGTCACCATGGTTTTAATAAAAACCCTTTAACATTATGAAGCTTCTCAAGATATTTTTGACATCACACTCTTTTTGATATCAACACAAAAATGCCTTTTGACATCAATGACAACTTATACACTTGAGCAAAATCAATGTACCCAAAGTACCCACAATTGCCAACAATATTGAAATGTGTGGTCCATAGACCATACTCAATACTTGTTATAGCATTGGATAATCCACATGCGATAACTAGCCATTCATTTAGTCGATAATTTATTTTTGAGTACAATATTCCAATGACCCCCTTCTCTATTCTAATTCGATGGCAAGCACTTCTAAGATCAATCTTGGAAAACACCTTAGTATCTACTATTTAGTGTAAGTATCATTCATTCTTGGAAACAAGTACCTATATGTTATATTAATTTTACCAAAATCCTTATAATCCATATACAAACTCCCTCTATCATTTTTCTTAAGTGAAAGAAGAGATGAGAAATTACATGAAATCATGCATTTTTCTTCTAAGACATTTTTTTGGAAATTATAAAGTTATGTAATTACAAGATGTGTGTTCATATTTCTTATTGCCTAAGGGATACAATTAATAAATATTATGTTTCAATGTGATTTTGCACCCACAACAAAGTGAATTTGGTCAATGACTCTCTTTAAAGGGAATAGACTACTTGGTGACTGTCTTCTAATATATATTGAACCTCCAAGTAAGGTCTCATATTATTAGGTACTTTTTCTCTAATGGAAACAACAAAAAATACACTTTCATTTGTCTTCTTTCAAAAACTTCTTCCAACCCATTATCAAAAGAACTAAATCACTCATATAAAATTGTTCATCTTCCTTTAAAGAATTTAAAATATACATATTTCTTGGCTATCTCATCATTTAAGTATTTTTCATAGCATTATGGATGCCATCCATATCATATAACCAAGGATTTTAAATAAATAAATGACATGCATTCATAGGTACCATATCACACAACACCTTACCCTCATATGACACAATGTTAAAAGAAATGAAGTAGGATTCATCACATTGACTATATATATATATTATGTATATATAATTATACAATTTTGTAAGGGTTTTGATTTAGGAAATTAAATCATCTATAACTTTTTAACTAATTTTCTTCTTATTGAATTATCATAAGAATATCTTGTCCTTGCATTTGCATGTATACT
Organism: Wollemia nobilis; assembly: GCA_028583015.1. Lineage (NCBI taxonomy): Eukaryota > Viridiplantae > Streptophyta > Pinopsida > Araucariales > Araucariaceae > Wollemia > Wollemia nobilis. Next base: position 884,978 of record JAQPPZ010014629.1, on the reverse strand, counting down.
TATCCTTCTCCAAAGTTATTTTCTTATTTCCCATTATCAAGGCCTTTTATAACATTAAGTTTTCTCTTGATTTATCATCCTATGGATCTTCTTGAGATGTCATGGCATTGGTATCAACTCTTGCATTCTAAGGACAATCATAAATTTGGTGAGCCTTATTATAGATGTTAATCCTTAATTATTTTCAATATGTGAGAGATTAATGTTCCCTATCTCTAAATATGAAACTTTTTTTCATCTATAGTTAGTCATCTAATTCCTTCTTGTCTTTTATCTCAACTAACTCCTTTGTCTTTGTGGACCTCAAGGAATATCATATTTCTTTATTTGGACTATTATCATACTTTTATTTATTATATTTATTAAGATTCAAAATTTTGGTACTTTACAATATACAATGATAGGTATTAAAAATACATAGGATGTTTTATTTAGGCATAACAAACTAGTAACTACTTTTATCCTATACCACATGCATGGACCTTATGAAGGGTGGTTAGATCACATGCCCTATCACATGGACTATGATGGTGGTTATACCTTTGTCCTATAGTAGACCATACAAACCATGTGTTGAGTGGTTACTCAACTTATAAATACCTACTATGATGTAATAATTCCTAACATTCCCCCCTTATTACATCATAGTCAAAGCTCTATTTTAGATATTTTGACTTGATGAATTTTTTACGAGTGATATAGGAATTTGAGAGAGAAATCGCCCCTTAATGTAGACTTACTAACATAATAGTTTGGCATATCATGTACCATCAAACATGCACTCTAAAAAGTACATTTATTATAAAATGATTTATTCAATGCTGAATTGTGTTTCTTCAATGTGAAGGATATTCATTAAATACTTCAATTGCTAATGAGATCAAATATTCTCTTGTCAAATAGATTTTTTCCAAATTTTTTCTTGATCAATTTATTCTAATATAGTAATATCAATTACTTATTGTCTATTATTCCTTCTCATGGATTCATTAATTTGATTATCCCTTTGTTTGTGGCATGTGATGTGTTCTTACTTCCTTTGTTCTTCATTGTGATGTGCTATCATGCATCCTATGTCGATATTTGAATTGATTGGTTTCCAATTCATATTTTAATTGTATCTTGATGTGGTGAAGTTAATTATCCTTTGCTTCTTCTTAGAATTATTAATTTGATGAAGATGTTGTTTATAGTAAGTAATATATTCATACGTTCTTTGGTTTGCTATTGATCATTGAATCTTTAATGCTTGCTACATTGATATCTCATTCTCATTGCTATATTTTTCTTCAAGTACTTCTACTGATGGTGAAGAATCACATTTTGAGTGTACTTTTTCACTCTTAGATCCTTGATTCTTGATGTTCCTAGTTATATTATACCAATAATAATTTGGATGATTTGAATGTATCCAAGTTGCTTGACCTATTATATGTTTAGAATCATACCAAACATTGCTATAATTTTTTATCTTTGCTTATGTGACAAACACATGTTCTTCTTCTACTTTTTTGATTCCTTTCTTCTTCTTCTTTGACTTGATTTTCTTTCGCTACATTACTTTGATGTGCCTTTATCCAACTTCAATTTTTCTATTCTAAAGATGACCTATCTTGGTTCTAGTTAATATCTCCCGAAGGTGATCCATGTTTTAATGCAATATACCACCATACCATCATGGTATGCCCATTTCTTCCACAATGTTCACATGTCTTTTGTGAATGGAAAGTACCTCTTTGAAAATAATTTATTCGATTTTGATAATTTTGAATTTTTTTCCCTTTTGGAAGTGTTGTAGAGGTCTCATGCCTCTTCTAAATGGTTGCTTCCATCTTTGACTTGCAACTAGTAACCGTTCTTCTTTTGTTGTATGTGAGGCCTTTTGGTCACAAATCCACCACAGGAAAGGATTTTGTTCGTCTATGCACTCTAGACCTAGACCAACCTTAAAAGGTCGTGGGAAAGGGATGCCCTCCATGCCAATATCTAAAGAAGGTTGACTCCTATACTAAACTACTGGGGTTTTAAGCTAAGAGTGCAAGAAAGAGATTTAAATAGGTACAAAAAGAAATGTAAATAGCTTGATATTGCAGTGGGAAAGAACAAGCAACACAATAACTTAACTATATCTAAACTAGCAGCATTCAATAAATAAAATGTAATATAAACTAAAACTGCATATGCTTCTCTATGTATCCTCTACAGAATTCCAGACACATTTATCTTCCAATGCTAATATCCAAATATCAAAATTACAGCAACTAGAAAACTAACTGAAAGCAAAAATACTTGCCAGAGAAAACAAAAAAAGAAAGCACAAATTCAGAGTGAAGGATCTTCAATATTGATGAAAAATATTTAGCTACAAAAACTTCTTCAGCAATATGTTCCCCCCGTTTTCATTACAATACATGGGTTTTTATAGAGGACTCTTACCTTTGAGCCATTAATGTACTAGATCTACAAGGATGCTCAGGAAGCTCCAAAAATCATGCTCGCCGCCTCCTACAATTGAAACTTCCCATCCTATTACCATAACTATATACATGACCCTTTGAGGCAAAAAATTGCATTTATGTACCATAAAAATTCCTCGAATAAATCCTCGATCTTGGAATGTGTTCCCCTCAGGAGGATCACTATCATCATATGCACCTTGGGTGGAGCTTCACTGGATTTGCATCCAAAGTGTTGCTTCACAATGAGCTCGGGCCGAAGTGAAGACTAGGATGGGAGGTAAAATGTTCTTGTCTAAATTGGTTCGCTGGAAATTGGCTCCAAAAATAGCTTCGTAAGAAAAAATAGCCAAAGTAACTAGCCTTGCCAAAGAGAATAGGGTGACTCAACTCCCTGTTATGTTGCTTCACTGGAAAATATGTGCTTCACCGAAGAAAGGGGGCCGAAGTGGTAGTTCGGGTACGTTTTGCCCGAAGCTCCTCCCTCTATGTTAGAAGTTTTTCCCACCTCTCTAGTATAAATTTGATAATGGTGTGATCGATGTGGGAAGTTCATTGGTTGAATGCCTGAAGTAGATGCTTCGCTGAGCCAAGGCCCGAAGTAGCAGCTCTTAGGAGATGGTTCATCAGGGAAGGGGGCCAAAGTGGCACTTCGACATCTTTTTTAGCGAATCAACCATCTCCCTTATACTTTGTTTTTAAACCAAAATTGGAACTTTATGATCTTATCACCCGAAGTAGTATCTTTGGTAGTCTTGCGGGCGAAGTGCCCCTCATGCCTTGGCTAATTTCCTATTTTTTAACTGGGCTTGCATTTGCATTCCTTTTACGAAGCTACCTATCTTCAACTGCTTTTAGTGAAGTGATATATTTCTATCTGTATCTTATTATCGAACTTATTTACATATGGAATGAATACAAAGGGGCCAAAAAATGGCAACCAAAATTGTTGTAATGTTATAAAATACAAGAAAAGCAAGGGAACAAATTCATGAAAAAAAGAAAACATATTACAAAGTCAACTTATACTTCAAATTTCTTTACCCCTCCATGCAATGTGACATAATTGTCAACATTCCTGGTGGCTCATGGGGTAACGAGATCACCTCGGTGCACAAACCCTCAACCTTGATCCATTGGGCCAGAGTTATCTTCAATCCCTGCTTCAGTTTGCTCCTCTCATTTTGGGGGTTCTACAACTACTTCCTTTTCTTTTCTACTCCTCCTTCCTCATCAGGTGCTTGCTCCTACTCCTGCTCTAGTGGCTAGAGAAGATGATCACGAATACACTCCATCATCCGATGGATGTGGGTCTAGGACCCCTTTTGAAAATGCTCACGATCTTGGAGTGACTGATCAAAATGTAGAATATCTGAATCTGGTCTATGTCAGTGTGCTTGGCTTGCTTGCTTAGGTTAGTTAGATAGGTCCCAATTTGGCAATACTTGAGGATAAAATTTGTAACTTGTCTTTCTGTTATGGGGTATACCCAATTATCAATTTCCAATGTGTTACTCTCAAAGGCCAACAACACTAGCTTGAGATCTTATTTTGACAGAAGGTTCCCATCATCATCTGTAAATCCTAGGAAACCTAGCTGAGACAGATCCTAAAAATATGTCAAGGAAGTGCACCGTTCCTATTCAAACACATCCATCAATCGCTTGGATAGAAAATTTTAGCCTCAAGCATTTTCAAGAGTTCGGCCTTCATTAGGGCTTATATCTTTGGATTTACTAGCCTTTATTTTTGTTTGTAGGGCCTGAAACCTTCTTACAATTCAATTGTATGTTGGATGATGTTTCGGTCATAACCCTTCAGGTCTTGGTAGCACTGTGCCACAATGTTTGGGTATCTTTTGCATAAAGACCAAATCTGCTCAAGCTCTATTGAAGTACAATCTGTCCCAGCCTTTATCACTTTTCTTGGTTTGAGCTCAAGGTCTTGGTACTGTCTTGCATCCACTTTGATCCTATGGGAGATTGTCCTATCATTCTAGTCAAATAGGCTTTCTAGGGTGATTAACCCCATTGGGACATGGTTATTCTTAAGTTGTATCAATCCCTCACATTCTTCGTCTTTGGGGTTACTTCCTTCAATGGTGGTTGCCTCTTGAACTAGGAAGTTGATAATTTGCTTATCGTTGTCAAAGACTTGCCAATGAGTGTCTTTGTCGGGCACAGACAACCTGTAAATAGTCCTTACTGCCTTGGGCTTGTGCACCATTTCCTCGACTGGGGAATATTTGGCCCCAATAAAGGCTAAGATATCGACATACCTATTTTTCTCCCATGGAATGGACTAAATATTTAGCGATTCAAAATGCTCCAACAGGTCGCATACCTTGTTGCGATATGCTTTAAGGTAGTGTTTTTTGGAAGTGCATTTATTGGTGATCTGATTACAAACCAGTTTTGAATCACCAAAAATCTAGAGGTACTTGATACCTAACTTTTTGACTTTCTTCAGTCCTAAGCATAAAGCTTTGTATTCAACTACATTGTTGGCACAAATCCAAGCAAGTCTGTAATAATAATATTTTTGTTCACCTAAAGGTGATATCAGGAGCACCCCTACCATGGTGCCATTTTTACATTGGGCACCATAAAAAAATAGCTTCCATAATTCATCTCGGGTGGGTTCCTCACCCATTTGCACCGACACTACGGGATTCTTAGATTTAGTGATGGAGGAACATCCCATTTCTGTTTCAATCATAGCATTAAAATCCATTAATGAAAATTCATCCTCCATACACAATTCTCCCAAAGGCTCCTCTACTAGGTCCACCTGTTCTAATTCCTCAGTCATCAAGCGAACCGAATCATTGTGCTCCCCTTCCTCGACCATCTTCTCTACGAGAAACGTAGAGGGTTTCTCATTGTAAATCTTGACTTTCTTTCCCTTGAACGGGACTTCCAAGTGCAAGTAATCCATAGAAAGATAACTGTCAAGCTTAGCCATAAATTCCCTTGAGAGTCACATGCTAAAATATGGATCAAGATCAACAACTACTACTTCCTATATTACCATGATTTGAGGCACCTTATGCAGTCGGATGGGTATATCTTTAATCACACTAACTATCTTTATGGGTGTACCATCTAGCTAAATAACACCTTGACTAATTCACGTATACTCCATTCCTATCTCTTCGTAAATGGCCTTCAGCATGACGGTGGTTGTGGTACTGGAGTCAATCATGCAATTGTAAATGATGCACCCTTCCATCTACAGGGACAAATAAAATGGAGAAGGCCTATTGTTTTCGGTAACCAAAGTGGGTAAGGGTTGAGCTAGAACATGTTGTGTTGACTTCCCTACCTTCGTTGATTTAAATGACTCCTATAGTAGGTCCACCTACCCTGGAAGTTGTAGGGCATCATACAAACTAATCTTGGCAGGAGTCTTCTTTAGCTCATCTACGATATTATACGCTGATGTAGTAGGTATATCTAGCTCTTTTGTTGCCTTGTACTTAGTGTGATATTGTTGTGTGGCTTCGACTCTTTGCCATTTTTTCAATGAAGGATACTTGAGCTTCTCCTTAGCTTGCTCTTTGGTCTCAGCTTGCGGTGGAGCTGTAGCGGCTTGCTGAGGCTTTTCCTTCACTGGTGGTGGTTGAGGTGCTTTGTCAGGAACTTTAACAGGGGTCTGCTCCTTATCATAGTTATTATACACCTTTAATGGACTATTTGAGCAGCATCCACCTCAATCGGCCTTTCCCACCCTTGGTGAGGATCGAAACTTGTTCTCCTTCTGCGATCGCTAGGTTATGATCTATTTCCATAATCATGTTAACTTGATCGTCAAAGGTGCTACTTGCCAGCATTTGGACGTAGTGCTTATGCAACATACAAGTATCCTCTTCGTGCAGGTCATTGCACTTAGAGCACTAGTGCACATAGTTCGAGGTGCTTGGCTCCTCATTAATGGTGATATTCCTAGCAGGAGGTCTGCCTGACTGTGCTGCCTGATATTTGGTGAGCACCGATGAAGGATAGGGCCTTTTTGGCAAAAATTATTGATGTGCTTGATTCTTTTTCATGATAGCCATATCATTAGATAAATTTCGCATGGTGGAATTTAGAGATTGAACTTCTTGTAATAGCTTGAATTGCACATATATAGTTGCAGGTGTTGATCCTGTTGAAGTCAGTAGTGGGGCCATTGTTAGGAATGGAGGTAAGGTAGGATCCTGAGGTGGTGCAGGTAATACCAAAAATAGCGGAGGGACCATAGGGTGTGGTTCCTGAGGTGCGAGGAAATGTATCTATGGAGTAGAGAGTTGAGATATAGTTGGGTTCAGATATTAGGGTAAAATCTAGTATGCAAAAGATATTGATGGCTGCGAAGTAGCAGCACTGGGGTATTGTAATTAAGGAATGTCAGGGAATATTGGCATCAAAATTCTTGGTGGGAGCTTACCGATGGCAATCAAATCTATTTCTATATTTCAAGTCAACTCATACAACTCAAGAAAGGTATTGACATTGGAGAATCTGATCATCATGCTAATATCAAAGTTGAAGGCCCTCAGGTAATAACATGCCTCTTGTTCAACGGTTGGTCGTAAACCAGTGGGTACCCTTTGCCAGATTTGGGTGAACCTAACATTAAAATCAAATATCTCCTCCTATGGGTGTCTTTGGATCAATGTAAACTGATGCAGTAGGGAGGAAGGATCGATAGATTCATTAAATCCTCTCATAAACTATCCTGCTAACTGATCCTATCCTGTTATAGCACCTAGTGGCAGGGATTTATACCAGCAAAGGAGCTATCCTCAGAGGGATAAAATTAATAGTCGAACCATAACCTCCTCATTTGTGATGCTGTGAAGCACAACCAAAGAGGTGATATCTTGGATATGTTCAAATGTTGTCTTCCTCATACCATTGAACATGGGTATTGAATTTAGAGCAACAGGCAGTTTTTTGTACCTGTCCTGCTAGATTTAACCATCTAGTAGAATTCGAGGCCGAGAATAGCATAGGTGGGGGCTACGATAGTGGTTGCTATTGCTACTACTGCTATTGTTGTTGTTGTTGTTGAGCCATGTTTGTGTTTTGATTTGGCTGATTGGGGGTAAGCAATAACTAGTTCGACTGAACTGGAATTCTTGAAACACCTAATTGGTTTCTAGATAAAAGTAGGGAGCCTTAGTGATCTGGAGAGTTTAGGGGATTAGGAGGAAGACTAGTCGTTGTGCTGTCTAAAGTGGGACCTTGTTCATCAAAGACAACCTCTTGTGATGATCCTTCGTTCAGAGGAAGATTTGGCCTAACTAGCCTAGGACGTTCCCTGAAGGTATCAATGTCGAGCTCAAAGAACTTGATCTCTTCTCTGGTATTCCTAACTCTCCATATCATGCATGAAGGTACATTTATTTCAGTATTGATATTTAAGGCCTAAGATTTTGTGTTTAACAGAGTCACTAGATGCTCGAGTCCTATAGTGCTGAGATGAGCATTAACCCTCAACACCACTCACAAGGTGAGACTTAAGTCCCATCAGGCGTGCTAGAAACTGTTGGTCACAAATTCACCATAAGAAAAGATTTTGTTTGTCTATGCACCCTAGACTTGGACCAACCTTGAAAGGTCAGAGGGAAGAGATGCCCTTCATGTCAATCTTCAAATAAGGTCGGATCCTATACTAAACTATTGGGGTTTTAAAGCTATGAGTGCAGGAAAGAGATTTAGAAGGTATAGAAAGAAATTTAAATAGCTTGATATTGCAGTGGGAAAGAACAAGCAACACAATAACTTAACTATATCTAAACTAGAAGCATGCAATAAATAAAATGTGACAAAAACTAAAACTGCATATGCTTCTCTATGTATCCTCTATAGAATTCCAGACACATTTATCTTCCAATGCTAAAAGCTAGATATCATAATTACAACAACCAAAAATCAAACTGAAAGCAAAAATAGTTTCTAGAGGCAGCATAAAAAGAAAGCATAGATTCAGAGCCAAGGATATTCAGTATTGATGCAAAATGTTTAGTTACAGTATCTTCTTTAGCAATATGTTCCCCCCTGTTTTCATTACAATGCATGGTTTTTTATAGAGAACCATTCCCTCTGAGCCATTAATGCACTATATCTACAAGGATGCTTAGGCATCTCCAAAAATCACACTCACCACCTCCTACAATTGAAACTTCCATCCTATTACCATAACTAGATACATGGCCCTTTGAGGTAGAAAACTGTATTTATGTGCTGTAAAAATACCTTGGATAAATACTCGATCTTGGAATGCGTGTCCCTCAGGAAGAGCACTATAATCAAATGCACCTTGGGTGGAGCTTCATTGGATTTGCATTTGAAGCACTGCTTTGCAATGAGCTCAAGCCAAAGTGAAGGCTGGGATGGGAGGCAAAATGTTCTTATCTAGGATGGTTCATTGGAAATCGGCTCCAAAAATAGCTTCGCAAGAAAAACTAGCCGAAGTAACCAGCCTTGCCAAAGAGAATAGGGTGAATCAACTCCTTGTTATGCCACTTCGCTAGAAAATATGTGCTTCATCGAAGAAAGGGGGTCGAAGTGGCAGTTCAAGTATGTTTTGGGCGAAGCTCCCCCCTCTGCCTTAGAATTTTTTCCCACCTTTCCAGTATAGCTTTGGCAATGGTGTGATCGAGGTGGGAGGTTCGTTGGTCGAACGTCCGAAGTAGACGCTTCACTGAGCCAAGGCCCGAAGTAGCAGCTCTTAGGAGATGGTTCACCGGGGAAGTGGACCGAAGTGGCACTTTGGTATCTTTTTTAGCGAAGCAGCCATCTCCCTTATAATTTGTTTTTAAACCAAAATTGGAACTTCACGATCTTATCACCCGAAGTAGCAGCTTCAACAGTCTTGTAGGCAAAGTGTCCCTCATGCCTTGGCTGATTTCTATTCTTGAACTAGGCTTGCATCTGCTTTCCTTTTGCGAAGCTACCTATCTTCAACTGCTTTCGGCGAAGCGACAGATTTCTATCTGCCTCTTATTGGCAAACTTATTTACACATGGAATGAATACAAGGGGGCCAAAAAATGGGAACCAAAATTGTTGTAATGTCATGGAATACAAGAAAAGCAAGGGAACAAATTCATGAAAAACAAGAAAACACATTACAAAATCAACTTATACTTCAAATTTCTTTACCCCTCCATGCAATGTGACAAAATTGTCAACTAGACCTCTACTTTCTAAAGTGGGTTCACCAACTTCTCAAAGCTTTGTGTTTGCTTAGTAACATTTAGTGTAGTCACAAAAATAATGTACTTAGATGGGAGTGATCTCAAAGTAATAGGAACTCACATTTCATTAGATACCTGTGCTTCCAATGCTTGTAATGATGCTCACAATTTTGATATTCTTCTCATGAATTATTCTAGATTTTCTCCACTCTTCATCTTTAGATAATGGAGCTGACTTTGGCAAAATAGAATCTCATTTTGATTCTTGGTTTCAAATAATGTATTCAACATCTCCCATGCTTCCTTCGTTGTGGTCATACCTCTAATGTATTTTGGATCTCATTTGCTACTACAAACATGATGATTAGTCTTACCTTTTTATATACCTTGTCAAACTTTGTTTGATCTTCTCCTATTATAGTAGGATGGGTAATGCTACCATCTACCTACTTGGTATACTTTTTCAAACTCAACTTGTGTCATGAGTTTGGTCTTTTAGGTAGCATAGTTGTTTCCCCTCAACAATTGGGAATCTAGTAACAAGAAATTTGGTGCTCCACTAGATATAGTAGACTTTTACAAAAACTAAATATTCTTTTTTTTATTGAATTTGCCTCAGAAAACACTTTCCAATGAGTATATATTTGCCTATACTTGGATTTCAAATGATGCTTAAAAATGTAAGAGAATTGTGTCTCACCAAGTAGAGGGAATGCTTCTTCCTTTATGGATTTTTTTGGAATATTCTTTTCTTTTAAAAATATTATATTTTTCTTCTTTAAAATCATATTTTTCTTCTTTTCTTAAAAAAAAATCTATGTTTTAATTTAATATGCTCATTTTAATAAAAAAAAGGACTTTCAAAATATTATACCTTTTGTTCCCTTATTTTTTCTTCTTCTCACAATGGATGTGAGGTCAAATATGTATCCTCAACCTTTGAAAGAATATTTTTCTCCTTCAAAAAGAATAATCTATTCTTTTGTAAATATTCCTTTAACAAAAAAGCTTTCAATACTTAATACCTTAGTTCATCTTGTCTTTCTAAATGTTTCTTTCGATCTTGATGATAATTATGCCAAAATAATTTTGTTTTATATGCACTCTTTCCTTTGGAATATGTCATAGACAAAATCCCTTTTACCCTTTTGAAAACTAAGGTTGCACCTTAGTATTTATCATAATATATCAAGTTTGACGTTGCCTCTCCTTTTTTATGTATTTTCTTCCTCAAACCTTTTGCTTCACTACTAGTTCTATTTATGATCAAGTGAGATGTTCGTCCTTTTTGCCTCAGACACTACTCAAGTGCAATTTTGCCTTTGGTTGCTTGGATGCAATTTTCCTATTCTTTGGGTTGCAACCACTCGATTCAATGATGTTTGGGAGAAAACAATGGTTTACCTATTCTCTTGTAATTTTTCATTCTACACAAGATTTCTTTCTCTCATCTTCTTAGTGCTTGAATTTTGGATTGTGTTGTTCTTTTTGTGTTTAAAGGAGATATTTTAGGTCATGTGGGCACCTGTTTGCTTCTCTCTCATTCTACTTTTATCTTCTACTCTCTTAGAGCACTTTTATTCCTTTTATACATGTATTTTATGGGTTTTGTCAAGTAGAAATGTTTTTGTATCTCTCTCATGAGGTGCTTCTTTGCATTTCAAACTTAAATTATTACCAACATCTTCTTGGATGGTGCCAGATAACAAGTTCCTTTGTTTGATCTATTTCCTTTTCTAAATATTATTGTAGTTCATGGGAATTTACCCTTTGGATGTTCTACCAAAATAGCTATCTTTTCTTGGATATTCTTGCTATGTTTGTTAACAAAAAATACACAAGCTTCTTGTACTATTGATCGTTCCAGTTGGAACATTTAGTTCAACACTTCAAGAAATATTTTTTTTTCTTCTCTATTCCAAAGTGTTGTAACTTCTAAAATGTTGTAGTGCCTTTTTTACCTTGCATTTTTGATGAGCAATCTTAAGCAACTTTGTTTTGCCTTAACACGTTCTTCTTGGAACCTTTTGTAATGTTGCAAAATGGCTTCAATATTGAATCCTTTTCAACTTTCCTTTCAAATGCTTTAAAAAAAATTCAATTGTTTATATATTGTGTAAGCCTTTGTGGGCTATTCTAATTATTCTTTTGATACCTTTTCAAAAAGGCTTCAATGGGCTATATGAGCCTTTAAATTTCTTCATTCTTATTTATTTAATTCCTTTTAAATTGGATTCACTAACTTCTTTACTTTCTTGTTATCTATCTTCACAAGGAGCTTCAAATAACTTTTTTCTTTCCAATTTTAAGGAGCTTCTATGGCTTTCCTTTTTTGTAACCTTAAGGATATTTAAATGGTTGGTGCTAAATTTTCATCTTGCAAAGAAGCTACAATGGCTTCTTTATATTCTTCCTAAAAATCTTCTTATGGCTTCCTTTAATCTTTCATAAATCTTTCAATAACTTCCTTTTTTTTTTGTTCAAATCTACCTTTATCAAGGGTTTTCTACCCTAAAACTTTTCAATAATTTTAATGAATTTTTTCATGGATTTTTGCTTCATGGTATCAATCTTGTAAGGGTACTTTTACTCTTGAATGTTTGAAGGATAATTTTTCTTCACAAGAGTGCTTCTTTCAACCTCGAGGGAGATCAAAATGAGAGTTGGATCTTCTTTCTACCTGCTCTAATACCACATGTTAAAATTCAATGTTTCGATACTTTAAAACCATTAGCTTTTACGCTTCTCTATAGATATTTTTGTTCTCTGAAAGTTAATTAAAATACGCACCCAACACGAATTCATTTACAAAGGGTGAACAAGAATTGGGGATTGGATGCGGGCGAAATTCCCGCCAATGGAAGTTAATTTTGAATCACACATTTTTTATAATAAAATTTAGTTCCGCATTTAGTATCTCTTGTCAAGACTATGTACATTTTCGGCCCCCTCCTCAAAGCTACACGAGTACATGATTGTAAGCTGCTTACAGCTTTTCTCTTGGCATCTATTCATGAATAAATTCTTTGATACGGATTATCAATTTTGCACAATACAAAGGCCATGGTATGTTTGATTTTTAAACATGAGCTCGTAAATGTAGCGTTTGTCATGACGTATTTTCTGTTACATTGTCAGTTGGATTAGCGGAAGGACAAGAAAAAGTGATAGAGTTGCTCCAATTGACATCCACAGACACGCCGCCAATGGCTGTGGTTATTTATGGCTTCGGGGGAATAGGGAAAACAACTCTGGCGGAAGCCGTTGTTGCTAAAATAGATCTCAAGCCTTACCACTACGCCAGAGTCGACTTCAACATAGACTCGTCCAAGAATGACATCAAAAGCATGCAGGAACAAATATTAAATGGTCTGTTCCCCAACTATACATCTGGGACAGAAACAAAGCTCACAAATTGCTCGCAAGGTCGGACTGTTTTGACAGAGGCATTTAAAAAGAAGGGAATAAACCTATATTTCTGTTCATTGATAATGCCCTAAGGAAACAAGAGCTAGATGAGCTCCTGCCTAGGGACATGAAAGGCCTCCCCAAGGGTAGTCGAATCCTCGTAACAACTCGGGACTTAGGCGCCACTGATATGTTTATAGAAGCTGGCCTTAAGCGCCAACAGTATGTTGTCCAGCCTCTTTCAGACCAAGAGGCAAAGAATTTTTTGCTCCAAGACCGTGCCGATCACAGCTTGACAATATCCAAGAAGAAGATGTAGAAAGGATTCTAAATATTTGCAAAGGGGTTCCGCTAGTTCTGAAAATTGTCCGTGGTCATTTTCGAAAGCAGGGATACAGGGCAGACAAGTGTAGCCAGATCCTTGAAGCCTTAGAAAGAGGAAAGCAGATCAAGCAAGAAGATCTGAGCAGCACTCTTACTGATTTCGTATATGACCAGTTGGAAGAGTCCAGTCAGCAAGCATTTCTGGATATATGCTGTTTTTTTTATGATATGGATCCTTCTTATGTGGAGTATATTGTGGGAGCACAGGAACTGACATCCCTCGAAGAAGCGGCTTTTGTACAAAGGTCTGACGACAAGGAGAAATTGATTGTTCATGATATAATTCGAGAAAGAGGGCGAAACAAAGCGGAATCCACGAGAATCATGAATGTGGAATCTTTGATTGATGCTGCAAATGAGCAGGTACCCATCGTCATTATTTCATACTTCAAAATGACAAACCTATCTCCTCTAACAGTTTCTAATCTTTGTTACAATTCTGCAGAGGCTCAAAGATATTCGAGGAGTTTGGCTCAAGGATGAACCTGAATGTGTAGTTGAAGAGCAACACCTGAAAGCAATGACAAAGTTACGAGTTCTGGCTCTTGGAAAGCGCATGAGGGTCAGTCACCGATGTGAGGTGACATTTAAAGAACTAAGATATCTTCAAGTAGGTGGTGACATTCCTTGCTTGCCTGTGAATTTAGAGAGACTTCCAAAATTGGCGTTCTACGCAGGGCCTCTTTTCAAAAAAGGTTTCAGTATGTATAAGGTAAGTCATCTGCATTGTAAGCATGAATCTCCTGATAATTACCAAAGTCTTGTGGGCATGTAGGAGGAGGTCCTGACAATCAAATTGCAATATTGATGCAGCTACCAAAAGAATTGAGAGTGCTAATTGCTGCGCGCCAATCTGATTTTAACGAGTCCACATATTCAGAGGAGTCAACTTCCATAAGAGCAGTTGAAAATTCTTCCTTAAAAGAATTGGACTTATCAGAATTGAAAAACCTGCAGAAGGTTCCCCAGGGGCTTCATTTGTTAACTTCATTGGAGATATTGAGATGGAAAGATTGGGACAGAATGGAAGAGTTGCCGGAGGAAGTCTGCCAACTGACTATGTTGACTCAACTGACTTTGTCAGGTTGGACATCGTTGACTTGTCTGCCAGCAGGATTTGGACGACTCACAGCTCTGAAGGATTTAAATTTATATAAATGCAAAGCTTTGCAGTGTCTTCCAGAATCATTTGGGGAACTCAAAGCTCTGAAGGATTTAGATTTGTTTGGGTGCAAGGCTTTGGAGCGTCTGCCGGAATCATTTGGACAACTCGCAGCTCTAGAAAGATTAGAGTTAAGGGGGTGCACAGCTTTGCAGTGTCTTCCAGACTCATTTGGGGAACTCAAAGCTCTGAAGGATTTAGATTTGTCTGGGTGCGAGGCTTTGGAGCGTCTGCCGGAATCATTTGGACAACTCGTAGCCGTAGAAACATTAGAGTTAAGGGCTGCAGAGCTTTGCAGTGTCTTCCAGACTCATTTGGGGAACTCAAAGCTCTGAAGGATTTAGATTTGTCTGGGTGCGAGGCTTTGGAGCGTCTGCCGGAATCATTTGGACAGCTGGCAGCCGTAGAAAAATTAGAGTTAAGGGGGTGCACAGCTTTGCAGTGTCTTCCAGAATCATTTGGGGAACTCAAAGCCCTAAAGGATTTAGATTTGTCTTGTTGCGAGGCTTTGGAGCGTCTGCCGGAATCATTTGGACAACTCGCAGCCGTAGAAACATTAGACTTAAGCGGCTGCACAGCTTTGCAGTGTCTTCCAGAATCATTTGGGGAACTCAAAGCTTTGAAGGATTTAGATTTGTCTGGGTGCCAGGCTTTGGAGCGTCTGCCGGAATCATTTGGACAACTCGCAGCCGTAGAAAGTTTAGTGTTAAGGGGCTGCACAGCTTTGCAGTGTCTTCCAGAATCATTTGGGGAACTCAAAGCTCTGAAGGATTTAGATTTGTCTCACTGCGAGGCTTTGGAGCGTCTGCCGGAATCATTTGGACAACTCGCAGCCGTAGAAAGATTAGAGTTAAGCTGGTGCACAGCTTTGCAGTGTCTTCCAGAATCATTTGGGGAACTCAAAGCCCTAAAGGATTTAGATTTGTCTGGGTGCCATGCTTTGGAGCGTCTGCCGGAATCATTTGGACAACTCGCAGCCGTAGAAAGATTAGAGTTAAACGGCTGCACAGCTTTGCAGTGTCTTCCAGAATCATTTGGGGAACTCAAAGCTCTCAAGGATTTAAATTTGTCTGGGTGCAATGCTTTGGAGCGGCTGCCGGAATCATTTGGACAACTCGCAGCCGTAGAAACATTAGACTTAAGCGGCTGCACAGCTTTGCAGTGTCTTCCAGAATCATTTGGGGAACTCAAAGCTCTTAAGGATTTAGATTTGTCTGGGTGCAATGCTTTGGAGCGTCTGCCGGAATCATTTGGACAACTCGCAGCAGTAGAAACATTAAACTTAAAAGGCGTGCACAGCTTTGCAGCGTCTTCCAGAATCATTTGGGGAACTCAAAGCTCTCAAGCTTTTAGATATGTCTGGGTGCAATGCTTTGTTGGAGCGTCTGCCGGAATCATTTGGACGACTCGCAGCAGTAGAAACATTAAAGTTAAGCGGCTGCACAGCTTTGCAGTGTCTTCCAGAATCATTTGGGGAACTCAAAGCTCTTAAGTATTTAGATTTGTCTGGCTGCAATGCTTTGGAGCGTCTGCCGGAATCATTTGGACAACTTGCAGCAGTAGAAACATTAAACTTAAAAGGCTGCACAGCTTTGCAGTGTCTTCCGGAATCATTTGGACAACTCGCAAGAGTAGAAAAATTAAACTTAAAAGGCTGCACAGCTTTGCAGTGTCTTCCGGAATCATTTGGGGAACTCAAAGCTCTGAAGGATTTAGATTTGTCTGGGTGCAATGCTTTGGAGCGTCTGCCGGAATCATTGGGACAACTCGCAGCGTAGAAAGATTAGGGTTAAGCGCCTGCACAGCTTTGCAGTGTCTTCCAGAATCATTTTGGGAACTCAAAGCTCTGAAGGATTTAGATTTGTCTGGGTGCAATGCTTTGGAGCGTCTGCCGGAATCATTTGGACAACTCGCAGCCGTAGAAACATTAAACTTAAGGGCTGCACAGCTTTGCAGTGTCTTCCAGAATCATTTGGGGAACTCAAAGCCCTAAAGGATTTAGATTTGTCTAACTGCAATGCTTTGGAGCGTCTCCCGGAATCATTTGGACAACTCGGAGCCATAGAAAGATTAGTGTTAAGAGGCTGCACAGCTTTGCAGTGTCTTCCAGAATCATTTGGGGAACTCAAAGCTCTGAAGGATTTAGATTTGTCTGGGTGCAATGCTTTGGAGCGTCTGCCGGAATCATTTGGACAACTGGCAGCCCTAGAAAGATTAGTGTTAAGGCGCTGCACAGCTTTGCAGTGTCTTCCAGAATCATTTGGGGAACTCAAAGCTCTACAGTTTTTAGATTTGTCTAGGTGCAATGCTTTGGAGCGTCTCCCGGAATCATTTGGACAACTCGCAGCCCTAGAAAGATTAGGGTTAAGCGCCTGCACAGCTTTGCAGTGTCTTCCAGAATCATTTTGGGAACTCAAAGCTCTAAAGGATTTAGATTTGTCTGGGTGCAATGCTTTGGAGCGTCTGCCGGAATCATTTGGACAACTTGGAGCAGCAGAAAGATTAGGGTTAAGCGCCTCCACAGCTTTGCAGTGTCTTGCACCATTTTGGGAACTCAAAGCTCTGAAGTATTTAAATTTTTCTGGGTGCAATGCTTTGGAGCGTCTGCCTGAATCATTTGGACAACTCGCAGCCCTAGAAAGATTAGGGTTAAGAGCCTGCACAGCTTTGCAGTGTCTTCCAGAATCATTTGGGGAACTCGAAGCTCTGAAGGATTTAGATTTGTCTTGGTGCAATGCTTTGGAGCGTCTGCCGGAATCATTTGGACAACTCGCAGCCGTAGAAAGATTAGGCTTAAGCGCCTGCACAGCTTTGCAGTGTCTTCCACAATCATTTGGGGAACTCAAAGCTCTGAAGGATTTAAATTTTTCTGGGTGCAATGCTTTGGAGCGTCTGCCGGATTCATTTGGACAACTCGCAGCCGTAGAAACATTAAACTTAAGCGGCTGCACAGCTTTGGAGTGTCTTCCAGAATCATTTGGGGAACTCAAAGCTTTGAAGGATTTAGATTTGTCTGGGTGCAATGCTTTGGAGCGTCTGCCGGAATCATTTGGACAACTCGCAGCCCTAGAAAAATTAGTGTTAAGCCGCTGCACAGCTTTGCAGTGTCTTCCAGAATCATTTGGGGAACTCAAAGCTCTGAAGGATTTAGATTTGTCTGGGTGCAATGCTTTGGAGCGTCTGCCCGAATCATTTGGACAACTCGCAGCTGTAGAAAGATTAGTGTTAAGCGGCTGCACAGCTTTGCAGTGTCTTCCAGAATCATTTGGGGAACTCAAAGCTCTGAAGTATTTATATTTGTCTGGGTGCAATGCTTTGGAGCGTCTGCCGGAATCATTTGGACAACTCGCGGCCCTAGAAAACTTAAACTTACGCGGCTGCACAGCTTTGCAGTGTCTTCCAGAATCATTTGGAGAACTCAAAGCTCTGAAGTTCTTAGATTTGTCTGGGTGCAGTGCTTTGGAGCGTCTGCCGGAATCATTTGGACAACTCGCAGCCGTAGAAACATTATACTTAAGGGGCTGCACAGATTTGCAGTGTCTTTCAGAATCATTTGGGGAACTCGCAGCTGTAGAAAGATTAGTGTTAAGCGGCTGCACAGCTTTGCAGTGTCTTCCACAATCATTTTGGGAACTCAAAACTTTGAAGGATTTAGATTTGTTTGAATGCAATGCTTTGGAGTGTCTTCCTGAATCATTTGGACAACTCGCAGCCGTAGACAAATTAGTGTTAAGCGGCTGCAGAGCTTTGCAGTGTCTTCCAGAATCATTTGGGGAACTCAAAGCTCTGAAGTTCTTAGATTTGTCTGGGTGCAATGCGTCTGCCGGAATCATTTGGACAACTCGCAGCCGTAGAAACATTAAACTTAAGCGGCTGCACAGATTTGCAGTGTCTTCCAGAATCATTTGGGGAACTCAAAGCTTTGAAGGTTTTAGATTTGTCTGGGTGCAATGCTTTGGAGCGTCTGCCGGAATCATTTGGACAACTCGTAGAAGTAGAAACATTAAACTTAAAAGGATGCACAAAGTTGCAGTGTCTTCCAGAATCATTTGGCGAACTCAAAGCTCTGAAGGTTTTAGATTTGTCTGGGTGCAATGCTTTGGAGCGTCTGCCAGAATCATTTGGACAACTCGCAGCCGTAGAAAGATTAGTGTTAAGCGGCTGCACAACTTTGCAGTGTCTTCCAGAATCATTTGGGGAACTCAAATCTGTGAAGGATTTAGATTTGTCTGGGTGCAATGCTTTGGAGCGTCTGCCGAAAACATTTGGACAACTTACTGCCATAGACAAATTAGTGTTAAGCGGCTGCAGAGCTTTGCAGTGTCTTCCAGAATCATTTGGGGAACTCAAAGCTCTAAAGGACTTAGATTTGTCTGCGTGCAATGCTTTGGAGCGTCTGCCGGAATCATTTGGAAAACTCGCAGCGGTAGAAAGATTAGGGTTAAGCGGCTGCACAACTTTGCAGTGTTTTACACAATCATTTTGGGAACTCAAAGCTCTGAAGAATTTAAATTTTTCTGGGTGCAATGCTTTGTTGGAGCGGCTGCTGGAATCATTTGGACAACTCGCAGCAGTAGAAACATTAAACTTATGCGGCTGCCGAGATTTGCAGTGTCTTCCAGAATCATTTGGGGAACTCAAAGCTCTGAAGGTTTTAGATTTGTCTGGGTGTAATGCTTTGGAGCGTCTCCCGGAATCATTTGGACAACTCGCAGCCGTAGAAAGATTAGTGTTAAGCGGCTGCACAGCTTTGCAGTGTCTTCCACAATCATTTTGGGAACTCAAAGCTCTAAAGTATTTAGATTTTTCTGGGTGCAATATTTTGTTGGAGCAGTTGCTGGAATCATTTGGACAACTCGCAGCAGTAGAAACATTAAACCTAGGCGGCTGCACAGATTTGCAGTGTCTTCCAGAATCATTTGGAGAACTCAGAGCTCTCAAGGATTTAGATTTGTCTGGGTGCAATGCATTGGAGCGTCTGCCGGAATCATTTGGACAACTCGCAACCGTAGAAAGATTAGTGTTAAGCCGCTGCACAGCTTTGCATTGTCTTCCGGAATCATTTGGGGAACTCAAAGCTTTGAAGTTCTTACATTTGTCTGGGTGCAATGCTTTGGAGCGTCTGCCTCAATCATTTGGACAACTCGCAGCCCTAGAAAGATTAGGGTTAAGAGCCTGCACAGCTTTGCAGTGTCTTCCACAATCATTTTGGGAACTCAAAGCTCTGAAGTATTTAAATTTTTCTGGGTGCAATGCTTTGTTGGAGCGGCTGCTGGAATCATTTGGACAACTCGGAGCAATGGAAACATTGAACTTTAGCGGCTGCACGGATTTGCAGTGTCTTCCAGAATCAATTGGGCAACTCAAAGCTCTAAAGGTTTTGAATTTGTCTGGGTGCAATTCTTTGGAGCGTTCATTTGGACAACTAGCAGCACTGAAAAAATTAGTGTTAAGCCGCTGTACAACTTTGCAGTGTCTTCCAGAATCATTTGGGGAAATCAAAGCTCTGAAGGACTTAGATTTGTGTGCGTGCAATGCTTTGGAGCGTCTGCCGGAATCATTTGGACAGCTCGCAGCCATAGAAAGATTAGGGTTAAGCGGCTGCAGAGCTTTGCAGTGTCTTCCAGAATCATTTGGGGAACTCAAAGCTTTGAAGGTTTTAGATTTGTCTGGGTGCAATGCTTTGGAGCATCTGCCGGAATCATTTAGACAACTCGCAGCACTAAAAAAATTAGTGTTAAGCCGTTGCACAACTTTTCAGTGTCTTCCAGAATCATTTGGGGAACTCCAAGCTCTGAAGGACTTAGATTTGTGTGCGTGCAATGCTTTGGAGCGTCTGCCGGAATCATTTGGACAACTCGCAGCCCTCGAAATATTAAACTTAAGCAGCTGCACAGATTTGCACTGTCTTCCAGAATCATTTGGGGAACTCAAAGCTTTGAAGGTTTTAGACTTGTCTGGGTGCAATGCTTTGGAGCGTCTGCCGGAATCATTTGGACAACTCGCAGCAATAGAAACATTAAACTTAAGCGGCTGCACAGATTTGCAGTGTCTTCCAGAATCATTTGAGGATCTCAAAGCTCTGAAGGACTTAGATTTTTCTGGGTGCAATGCTTTGGAGCGTCTGCCTCAATCATTTGGACAACTCGCAGCCCTAGAAAGATTAGGGTTAAGAGCCTGCACAGCTTTGCAGTGTCTTCCACAATCATTTTGGGAACTCAAAGCTCTGAAGTATTTAAATTTTTCTGGGTGCAATGCTTTGTTGGAGCGGCTGCTGGAATCATTTGGACAACTCGGAGCAGTGGAAACATTGAACTTTGGCGGCTGCACGGATTTGCAGTGTCTTCCAGAATCAATTGGGCAACTCAAAGCTCTAAAGGTTTTGAATTTGTCTGGGTGCAATGCTTTGGAGCGTCTGCCCGAATCATTTGGACAACTAGCAGCACTGAAAAAATTAGTGCTAAGCCGCTGTACAACTTTGCAGTGTCTTCCAGAATCATTTGGGGAAATCAAAGCTCTGAAGGACTTAGATTTGTGTGCGTGCAATGCTTTGGAGCGTCTGCCGGAATCATTTGGACAGCTCGCAGCCATAGAAAGATTAGGGTTAAGCGGCTGCAGAGCTTTGCAGTGTCTTCCAGAATCATTTGGGGAACTCAAAGCTTTGAAGGTTTTAGATTTGTCTGGGTGCAATGCTTTGGAGCATCTGTCGGAATCATTTAGACAACTCGCAGCCGTAAAAAAATTAGTGTTAAGCCGTTGCACAACTTTTCAGTGTCTTCCAGAATCATTTGGGGAACTCAAAGCTCTGAAGGACTTAGATTTGTGTGCGTGCAATGCTTTGGAGCGTCTGCCGGAATCATTTGGACAACTCGCAGCCCTCGAAACATTAAACTTAAGCAGCTGCATAGATTTGCACTGTCTTCCAGAATCATTTGGGGAACTCAAAGCTTTGAAGGTTTTAGACTTGTCTGGGTGCAATGCTTTGGAGCGTCTGCCGGAATCATTTGGACAACTCGCAGCAATAGAAACATTAAACTTAAGCGGCTGCACAGATTTGCAGTGTCTTCCAGAATCATTTGAGGATCTCAAAGCTCTGAAGGACTTAGATTTTTCTGGGTGCAATGCTTTGGAGCGTCTGCCTCAATCATTTGGACAACTCGCAGCCCTAGAAAGATTAGGGTTAAGAGCCTGCACAGCTTTGCAGTGTCTTCCACAATCATTTTGGGAACTCAAAGCTCTGAAGTATTTAAATTTTTCTGGGTGCAATGCTTTGTTGGAGCGGCTGCTGGAATCATTTGGACAACTCGGAGCAGTGGAAACATTGAACTTTAGCGGCTGCACGGATTTGCAGTGTCTTCCAGAATCAATTGGGCAACTCAAAGCTCTAAAGGTTTTTAATTTGTCTCGGTGCAATGCTTTGGAGCGTCTGCCCGAATCATTTGGACAACTAGCAGCACTGAAAAAATTAGTGTTAAGCCGCTGTACAACTTTGCAGTGTCTTCCAGAATCATTTGGGGAAATCAAAGCTCTGAAGGACTTAGATTTGTGTGCGTGCAATGCTTTGGAGCGTCTGCCGGAATCATTTGGACAGCTCGCAGCCATAGAAAGATTAGGGTTAAGCGGCTGCAGAGCTTTGCAGTGTCTTCCACAATCATTTTGGGAACTCAAAGCTCTGAAGTACTTAAATTTTTCTGGTTGCAATGCTTTGCTGGAGCGGCTGCTGGAATCAATCATTTGGACAACTCGCAGCCGTAGAAACATTAAACTTAAGCAGCTGCACAGATTTGCAGTGTCTTCCAGAATCATTTGGGGAACTCAAAGCTCTGAAGGATTTAGATTTGTCTGGGTGCAATGCTTTGGAGCGTCTGCCGGAATCATTTGGACAACTCGCAGCCGTAGAAAGATTAGACTTAAGCGGCTGCAGAGCTTTGCAGTGTCTTCCAGAATCATTTGGGGAACTCAAAGCTTTGAAGGTTTTAGATTTGTCTGGGTGCAATGCTTTGGAGCATCTGCCGGAATCATTTGGACAACTCGCAACCGTAGAAAGATTAGTGTTAAGCGGCTGCACAGCTTTGCAGTGTCTTCCACAATCATTTTGGGAACTCAAAGCTTTGAAGTATTTAGATTTTTTCTTGGTGCAATGCTTTGTTGAAGGGGCTGCTGGAATCATTTGGACAACTCACAGTAGTAGAAACATTAAACTTAAGCGGCTGCACAGATTTGCAGTGTCTTCCAGAATCATTTGGGGAACTCAAAGCTCTGAAGGTATTAGATTTGTCTGGGTGCAATGCTTTGGAGCGTCTGCCCGAATCATTTGGGCAACTCGCAGTTGTAGAAAGATTAGTGTTAAGTGGCTGCACAGCTTTGCAGCGTCTTCCACAATCATTTTGTGAACTCAAAGCTCTCAAGTATTTAAATTTTTCTGAGTGCAATGCTTTGTTGGAGCGGCTGCTGGAATCATTTGGACAACTCGCAGCAGTAGAATCATTAAACTTAAGCGGCTGCACAGATTTGCAATGTCTTCCAGAATCATTTGGGGAACTCAAAGCTCTGAAATTTTTAGATCTGTCTGGGTGCAATGCTTTGGACCGTCAGCCGGAATCATTTGGACAACTCGCAGCAGTAGAAACATTAAACTTAAGCGGCTGCACAGCTTTGCAGTGTCTTCCACAATCATTTGGTGAACTCAAAGCTCTAAAAGACTTAGATTTGTCTGGGTGCAATGCTTTGAAGCGTTTGCCCGAATCATTTGGACAACTCGCAGCCGTAGAAAGATTAGTGTTAAGCGGCTGCACAACTTTGCAGTGTCTTCCACAATCATTTTGTGAACTCAAAGCTCTCAAGTATTTATATTTGTGTTCTTGCGAGGCTTTGAAGTGTCTTCCGAAATCATTTGGGAAACTCAAAGGTCTGGAAAAATTAGATTTGTCTTGCTGCAATGCTCTGGAGGGTCTTCCAGAATCATTTGGAGAGCTTAAATCTCTGCGAGACATAAAAATGAGACATTGTCCAGCAAGAGCAGATCTCCGCCAATTCGAAGCAAATCTCAAACATGTGACCATTAAATATGAAGATGAAGTTCCCACCGAATCTTAAACATGTGACCATTAAATATGAAGATCAAGCATCCGACGGTCCATTTATGGCTACCGAAGCGATATGGCATCCAACTGTCCATTTATTTGTCGGCCGTAAATGGGACTCTCCTCTTGGCATTTGTCAAGCCTATTTGTGCTGGCCAGCTGACACGTCAGTCTGCTAAAGATAGAGTCTTCAGGTTGGTAAGCGGCAATGGTAAGTGCTTTATTGAAATGGTTAGGAATATTTATATCTTCGGGTGCTTAAAACCATTAAAACGAGTTAATGCAGTTTTTTTTTTTATTTGGAGTTAATATAGCATTTATATTTCTTATTTATTTTTAAAATGTTTTAATTTTTATTTATAAAATTATTGATATGATTTGTTATTAATTTTCTTTTGTTCAACCTTTTACGTATTGTGCACTTTGAACGGAAGTATGCAATTAATATTTTTCAAAAAAAAAAAAAAAAAAAATATATATATATATATATATATATATATATATATAAAAGTGTTTGACTTTGTGTCATTAAAAGTTAGTAAAGTTATAAATTAATTTTTAACTCAAATAGTGTCTTCCACATTCATTAAACTATAAACTTTAGAATTTATGATGGATTATATTTAAAAACAAAATGAGATAATTTAGTGTTAGATTATATATATTTTTAAGTATTTTTTTTTTTTTATGATCCTCAAACCAATGATTAATATAAATTCAACTAATAATTAATATGAATTCAACTGTGTTATCTTAGTGGGTTCTCTACATTAATTTTCCCAACACATATTTTCGGTACCACTCCTCATCACATAAGATCAAAGATTATCGTTTGATGCCACAGAACATCAAACGATAATCTCAACACCGAATGCGCCTACTCCTCAACCTTAAGAGGATGGTTGGATGATTGTAGGAGGGCGTACAAATCTACATTTGGCTACTTCTAAAGGTACGAAATCCAAGTCAGTACATGTCTCACATCCAATAAAAAAAGGGTATGAAAAGAAAAAAGTTGATCTCCCAGTTGAAACTGCCAACAATGAGGCATCCTCAATCTCAACAGATGCATACCCCAAGGGATGCAATAAAGGTTGCTTCACAGTCTACCTAATCGACCAATCCTCTAGAACATTTCCCTTTGGCTAATGCAAGGTGCTCTCGTAGCTCGAGAAGGAGATCTACAAAAGAAGATGTCACTCTAGAGAAGCAACTTCATATGACCAATGTTCAATTAGGCAGTTATGTTCTTGATTCATCCAAAAACTATAGTGTGTTGGAGTATCTTAGCGATGGCGAAAATGTCATTAGATGCAGAAGAACCATCATCGATGGAATTGGCGGTTCATATGGAGGAAGCAAAATCTAATGTTCCTCAACAGGGGAAAGAAGATGGAGTCTACCCAAAAAAGGGTTTAAGCCTTTCAACTCAAGAATTTCAATAGCTTTGCGGCATTGGAACAACACAAAATGACGAAGCAATAAGTCTACTTAGTGTGAAGAACTACAGTTCTACATTTTAAAGTTTTTTGTTACTCTAGTTTATTTTTCTATGCTTATTTATGTTGTGTATTCACCCTTTTAAGGGTTGGTTCTAGTTTTGATTGTATGGGTGACCTTGCGCCTTGAACTGTGATCTTTCCAACTCCTTTTTATTATAACCTCTTTTATTTTTATTGAATATAATTGTTGGTTCCAATAAAAAAATGAATATTATTGAATCCATATTAACTAATATCGATAAATAGTTGAGGATATTGATACCTTAAATTAGATACTTTATGGGTGTATAGAACTAGCATTATACTTGCAATGTCTACTAAAATGATATGTATGTCATTATCTTCTTCGTTGAACTAAAAAACTTGATGAAAGTTGTTTAAAATGTTTGTAATTACATAAGGCATATAAGGTTACTTTAGATCATAAATATAATAAGGAAGTTCTATTTGTCTTGTTTAGAGCATATGACATATTTGCTTAAATAGGATAATTGACAAAAATTCACTAAGCTCAGGTGATGGTTCTCCAACCATGGATCTTCTTCGAAGTGAACTGACCCACCATTCCCAATTTTCCATTGAACTCCTTTTCATAACAATTTTCTTTCCTCCATCATATGATTTCATATAGATGATCCTTTACAAGGATGTAAAATGGTTAAAATCTCATATCTTATAGGCTACCTAAGTACTTGTTCTTTAATATTTTGGTCCACAAAGAATGGACTTACTTCATTAGCCTCCATCCTACTTTAGTAGCTAAGATCTTATTCACATCTCTAATCCTCCTTAATCCCAACCCTCCTTTAGATTTTAGTCTACACACTTTTTCCATTCCACAAGGGGGATTCTACTCTTTTCCTCTACACTTGACCACAAAAAATTCTTTTGCATACTTTCTACATTATTTGTAACTTTTGTTGGTATCTTAAACACATACAGGAGATAGACCAACATGGTTTGAAGGGTACTCTTTAGTAGTTGAAGCTTTCCTACTTGACTTAGTTGATTTCCTTTCCATCCTTTTAGATTAGGTTGAAACTTATTTATTAGCATATCCCATACATAGTATTTACACACCTATAAAAAGAGGTATTCTTAGATAAGTGGATGGAAGGCCTGATATATTACAACCTATCACCTCTGCTATCCTTTTTACCACTTCTCTAGAGTGTTGATGAAGAACACCTTACTCTTTTCCAAGTTAATCATCTATTAGGAAGCCTTGCTATATAGATTTAGGACTTGTTTAAACTCCTTGGATTTAGCCACCAAAGGGTTCCCAAGCAATATTGTGTCTTCCATAAATTATTGGTGATTGATACCTCTTATAGACATAGAATGTTTTAACCCATGTAATGCTCCCACAATTTGGGATACACCTATACATCCCCTAAGGGCTTCTACCATGACAATAAAGAGATAACGAGAAAGTGGGTCTCCTTGCCTTAAGCCTCTACTACTCTCAAAGAAACCTATTGAGGAATTGATTATGATAATCAAAAACCTTGGTCCTCCATAACAATTTCTCACTCATCTTCTCCATCTCCTACTAAACCCAAACTTAGCAAGAATTTTGTTCAGGAATCTCCAAGAGACTTTGTCATAAGCTTTATTCACATCACGTTTCATCAACATTCCTTCCCTCCTACTTGAAACTACTAAGTGCAATATTTTATGGAAAGAGATGACACCATCTGACACTATCCTTCCCTTGATAAAACCTCTCTATTGTTTTGCTATAATATTCGGGAGGATTTTTTCCAACCTTAATGATATCACTTTAGTGATGATCTTATAAACTTCATTACATAGACTTATCGACCTATAGTCCTTAAATCCCTTCCTCCATTTTTTCTTTGGGATAAGCACTAAAAATATGTTGTTAAATTCTCTTAGAACCTTTATTGAATGGTGAGACTCTTGAATTGTTTCTATTAAATCTTGCTTTACTATATTCCAAAAGATTTGAAAGAAACCTACCTAGAAACCATGTAGTCCTGGAGCTTTGTCCTTCCCCAAGGGGAAGACTGCTTCTTTCACCTCCTCTTCATTCATTACTCTAAAAATTATCATTGGTATAAATTGAAGAATTTATTCCATAGCTTATTGGTCTTCCTCCTTTTCCTTCGATAACAACAAACTAAAGAAGTTAACTATTTTTTTCCTGATCCTTTTTCACCTTTGAATATTTCACCATCCTCATGTAGGATTTTAGAAATCCTTCCAAAACTTTTATGCTTTATCATCAAGACATGAAATAATTTAATGTTTCTATCTCCTTCCATAATCCATTTATTCCTTGATTTTTACCTCCAATAAGTTTTCTCTTGAGCATAAATAGTATGAAGCTCTTCTTATATCTCCTTGTCTCTTGTTATACAAGGCTTGATTCATCTCAATAGTCTTCACTTCCTCCTTCTACAAACTTAGTTTCTACCTAAGGCTTTTATTATACCTAAAGATATTTCCAAATATTTGCTTATTCTAAGTCTTAACTTCTTCGTTCACATGTTTAAGTTTCCCTATCAAAATAAACATATTAAAGCCTTGGACCGATAGCCTTCACCATGATTTCACTTTTGCATAAATACTTGGGTGTTGAAGCCATATTTATTCAAACTTGAAAGGGCTTTTGCCTTTCCATATTTTCCCAAACTAGCTAAATAACAACAGATTATGATCCAATCCCATCCTAGGTAGAGATACCAATGAGTACTCATAGTTACCCTTAAACCATTCCATAAAGAGTAATACACTTTCCAGTCTCACTTAGACCAAGTTGTCCTTTATTCTCCTATTTGTCCATGTAAAAGAATTACCTCTTAAATTATGACAAAACATTGCTAAATTCCTCCTTGCTCTCCAAGAAGCCCTAAAATCCACATTTCTTCTCTCTAGACATCAAAAGGATATTGATTTCCCCTTCCACTATCCATCTTAGATCTCTTATCCATTTCTCCATCTGCTCTAATTCCTTCTACAACACCTTTATTTCTCCATTAACATTCAAAGCATAAATATATATAATGAAAAAATTAAATTTGATTGAGTTGCTTATTTTTCAAGATGACTTCACCTTCAAATATATCATAAGTCTTTAAAGTTAATATTCCTTCTGAAGACCCTTTCACCTCCACCTAACCATTGCCACCTTTCTTCCATATTCCCTTCTTAATATTCTCCCAGCTTGTATCATTCAATTTTTTTTCTTGAAATAGAACTATATTAGGTTGGTTATCCTTAATCAAGGATCTCACCACCCTATGTTTGTTAGGGGTATTCATTCCCTTAACATTCCAAGACAAGATATTCATTTCCTATTTTTTGTTATGGGCTTCTATCCACTTGAGTCTAAGATCATCTGAATCCCCAAGTTAATATCCTTTTATATATCTTTTAAGTGCTTATCCTTTAAAGAAAGCCTTCCCATCATCTCTAACCCTTCTATTCCCACATTTGGGATCTTCTTGGCAATCCATGTTAGTCTTGTATTTGGGATTTCTTCCATTCTTGAGAATCCTTCCTTTATTGGCCATTTGTCTACTGTGCAAGGGACCACTTCTAGATCCTTCTCTTCCATATCCATATTTTTCTCCCTTGCTTTTGTCTTTTCTTCTCCTATTTAGGGGTTAACCATTTCACTTTCCTTCCTTGACATGCTTGTTTTGGTATAGATGAGTTTTCATATTGAATCCTACCTAGTAGAACCTCATTGTCTGCCCCATTGTTAAAGAAATTCTCTTCTCTAACTTCCTCCTTGTTCATAAGGTCTTTTACTTTGTCTCCATGTGCTTGTTGGTTAAATTTCATTTTCTTAACATTCTTTGGCTCTCCCCCTCTTGGATATAAATCATTTTTTACTCTGTATTCTTGACGCTCAGACTCTTTTTCTTTGATTCTTGTTGTTTGATCCTTCTTCTTCCATATCTTCATTTTCTCTTTTCCTCTATAACTTTTGAATTTTTCCTTATCACTTTTCCTCCTTTGAGTAGGGCAATCCTTCGTCAATTGAATCATTTTTACACACATGTTTCAACTGAAGGGGTCATTCCTAAAAATGAGGTTTTGAATCCAAACTCTCCATCTAGAGATCAACTTGATCTCTTTTGGGAGTTTCTTCCCATATTAACTAGGACATATTATTAAAAAAATACCCTCTTTATTTCCTTTGTTACATAGTCTATGGAGAGGAACCTACCAAAGGAGTTAGCTATACTCTCAAAAATATCTTCATCTCAAAAATCCAATGGTAAGGAAGGGATTCTTACCTAGATTGGAGCCATGTCTATCTTCTTGGTAGTTGGATTAAAACTTGGAGTCCATTTCCTTAGGTAAAGTCCAAATCTACCCATGAACCATTGAACGCCTTCAAAGGCATTACAAAATTCCTTCTTGTTATTGAAGAGGGCCAAGAAGAAGCCTCTAGGAAGAAGGGGAAAGACAAATTCCCTTTTATCTTCCATAAATTTATAGCCCATTTCTTTATCTCGATCCTAGTTGATCTAAAGCTAATAAATTTACCTAACAAAATATTGTTGAGCCTCTACTATGCTCTCTAGTAGATAATTTTTGGGATCTTCAAAAGGATATCTTCTTTAGATGAATTAGTGGGGATTTCAAGTCATTGACCCCTATTATCCTACAATTTCTTGTTCCCTTTAACTCGCTCGACCCATATTCTATCATCACTGTCAAAACCTATTGCTCCACTTTGTAATTCCATCTAGTTGTTTTCTTGCTCATACATCTCATGCTCCCTCATTCCATAAGCCTACAACTCTTTTCCTACCTCCAAAAAAAATAAAACATCCCTCTCCATTTTTGTTCCTTTAAAAATAAAATATTACATATAATTCCTCAAGAGAAATCATGGACCTTACATTTTTGTTCGAAATAAAATTTGCAAAATAAGAAAATATTACATATAATTCCTTGCATTGAAATCATGGACCTTGTACTTGGAAAAATTAAAACCCACATGAATCCAAAGAAACAATTCTCCAATATTATGATGTGCTAGAAAACTACATTGAAAATTAAAAAAAAATAACTACCCTATGTCAGGCATTACCTATGGCCCATAGTGTAGGACATTGATAGTTTTCTCCAAGATTTCAATGAGCTATGAGATTGCATTGAATAATTTAAAAAAATTACCGTATGGTAGGAATTAGCTATCACCCAAAGAACATGACATAACAATATTCAAAAGATTTTTTTTTGGGAAAAAAATTATCTACTGCTTGACTGTTTAATTTTTGAAAGAGCAATAACAAGCCCCATAATTTTCATTTTAATTTCAACCCAATTATTTTTTTATCAAAATAAAACTCCAACACAATTTAAATATTTACAACCCTTGGGTTTCTTAGGCTATTGCAAAACTATGACAACCCTTAGAATGCTAGTAATTTTTCCTTTTCTTTCAATCTCTCTCATTTTTTCTTAAGACTATGAACAAAAACTTTTTTATAGTCACATTCTATTATCATCATAATTGTTATATCTGAGTTAAGTTGCCTAGGTAACACTACAAGGCCATTTGCATCTCTCCTATGCACTTTTATTGTGTTCTCTCTCCTTTGCACTTCATCCTATATACTTCTACTATGTTAAAAATTCCTCTTATTATTTTCTTGTAACTCAAACTCTAGCTCATACTCTAGGACTCTCCTCCTTTGCACTTCATCCTCTACACTAAGACTCTGGAAGCTAGGGTTATGACAATGGTAGGATACCAGATTCAAACCCTAGATCAAGTTATGTATCTCCCCTCTATACTTTTACCTTTACAATCCTAATATGTTAGAAATGCATGTTATTATTTTCCTGTAACTCAAACCCTACCTCAAGCTCTACAACTCTTCTCATTCATATTTCATCCTTTACACTTTTGTTGTGTCCTTTGAAATCATAAATTCCTAGGCTATGAAAATTGTAGCATGCCAAACTCAAATTCTAAATGCCTAGGCTATGAAAATGGTAGCATGCCAAACTCAAATCCTAACTCAAGATCTACATCTCTTCTCGTCTACACTTTGTCCTTTACATTTTTTCTATGTTGAAAGTTCCTCTTATTATTTTCCCATAACTAGAACCCTGGCTCAAGGTCTATGAATCTCCTCCTCTACACTTCATCCTCTACACCAAGTTAGGGTTGTGATAATGATGGTATAACAAAATTGAACCCTAGGTCAAGATTTGCATATCTCCTTCTTTGTACACAATCCTTACAAAGCTGATACAACAAATGGATGAGTTCAAACACTTGACCTCCAAGTGCATTACGATCCAAAAAATCATTCCCAAGTGGATCATGTGCCTTACATCATGTGAATACAAAATTTTAATCATCAAAACACTCTATAAGTGTCAAAATATCTTTAGTGCAACTAAAATAGGATTTCATATGATGCATCCCAAAAATCCATCAAACATGACACATCACATCATGACCTCAACTTTCCACGATGCAAATTACAATTCAAACTATAGATCCACAAGGGTCTCTAAAGTGCAAGGAATTGGGGTCCACCATATGATTTTAAAGCCTTATGAAAGAATAATATAATATAAACTCCAATCTATCCATTTTCTCAATGCATATAGGTTAAACCATTTTATAGTCTTTAGTGTAAATACATGGCATAACAAGTCAATGAGTTCAACACTCCAATCAAATGTGCTCTCTAGAAAATGCTAGTTCACAATTTAGTATCACCATTGATTTGCATAAATTGGATAAGTAACACTTGTGTTTGAATCCACATCAAAATATTTGATGGCTCATGTACATTAGGGTTGTGTTGCACCTCTGTTCAACTCAACAACAACACTACAATGCTATAAACCATAAAATGGTAAGAGACTCAATATGTTTCACACTCACAAATCACTTTATCACTTTCAAACTCTCTTTCAATTCAACTTTCAAATCAATTTAGAATAAAGAATAATTTGTTTCACATAACTTTAACTATCACTCCAACACTTTCAATCAGTAATGCTCAACCAATTTTACTCAATGAAACACAACTTTCTTACAACCCTAACCAAGTGTTTCACTATACTTCCAACAACTCACACTATGGAACTCAAATCTTGACTCAAGATAATTCCTATTTCACATAACAATTATACTCATGGTCTTTCACAAACCCTAGCTCAAGATAGTTCTCAACTTCACATAACAATGATACTCATGATCTTTCACAAACCCTAGTTCAAGATAGTTCTCAATTTCACACCCAAATGTTCTCTCAAACATCCACCAATCATGCACATGAAAACTTACTCAAATATTTTCAACAATGCTTATCAAACAATCCTTTTCACTCCAACTTTACATTTCACAACTCAATCCAACAATATTTCACTCACAAGGAAGATGTGCCCATACCTTTTGTTTTGATGGAGATATATCTTCAAAACCTGTCTTAATCACAATCAAATTATTCTTTGCCAATTTCAAGGTTAGAAAGCAACAACCTATCTCAAAATATCCATAAAATTATTCTCTCCAATAATTAATTCACCATACAAAAATATTAGCTCTCAAGTACACCTTATAATCTCCAAACTTCATAAAAATAATATTCAATTCATAAACAATCAAAACTCCTTTGAAACCACTTTATAAATCCAATTTTCACACTTAAAAATAATTCATTTGTTTAACACTTCTAACTCCAATCTTCACACAATAATATTCAACACAATTAATTTAATTTCAAACACCTTATATCTCCAATCTCTATTTTTAATGCTAATTAAAAATTAAAATATTAAACACCCTTATGACTCCCTATCTTTCACCTTAGCAAAAATTAATCAAAGCAACTTCAAAAATCACGTGCCCCTAGCGCTATTCACACCTTGAAAAAAAAATCAAGCACTTACCTTAGAATATGGCCCACATTAAAATTAGTGCCCTCACGACTGTGCTCAACTCAAACCCATGACCAACCTTCATCGCGATGCCTAAGCCCTAAGGCTTGGCTACCATTGGGCCACACATCCAAGATAAAACCAAAAGTGCATGATATGCCTTTTACCCTTGCTCTTCTATGCCTTTTGAAACTAAATGAAAACCTCTGCCATGCTCAAAATGAAAGGGACACAAATCAAACCCCTAATCTACATGTCACAAATGCCTTAACCAACCGTCGATCATCTCTTGTGCTACCAAGCGCTTGGTGAGATTTTTAATGCTCCACTTGGTCTTATTACAAGGTCTACCCTTTTATTCTTAACACATGCAAATCCTCTCTCTTCTCTTAATGCATGAATTTCTTTTTCTCTCTTGGGCATTCAAATTGCATGGATAATTTAAAATAAAAAATATTTCCCCCTTTTATATCTTTTGCTATGCACTCCAACACGTCGGCACTTTCCAATTCAAATTTTAAACTTAGACTTATGGTGCCTTTAATATTTATTTAAATTAAAATTTTAACCTATGGTTAAAATATTTTAATTTAAATAAATTAAATAATAACCTTTACAACTTCCAAATGGGTCTTTTGAGGATTTATATTTTAAAGACTCCTTGGACCTCATTTTTCTTCACTTCAACCTTTAGCCTAGAATATTATAATATTATTATTTCCTTTTAAACCTGCTTCTCCTTCCTTTTAATATTTTAGGCTACTTTAGGCATATAATATTAAAATAAATATTATATCCTATTTCTTTTAACCTCTTCCTTGCCTTTTGGAAAAAACACCTGATGACATTAATGATGACGAAACTTGAACATCAATTTCTTGACATCAATGACAACAAAACTAGCTCAAATTTCCAACAACTTTTACATATTTGTCCATCTCTTTTATAATATTTAAATTTGATATTTAAATATTAGAATCCTTAAAAATAATTGCCTTGCTTTGCAATAATCTTTCCTTGTAAAGTATATTTTCCCTGGATGAACAATACCATTTTGACCTCAATGATATATTGTCCATCCTTATAAACATTTCACCCTTGAAGAATATTTTTGCCTTGAATACCATGCTCCTTTGACACCAATGAAAACTCAATATTTCTAACATCCATCACCATGGGCCAGCACTACATATCACTTACAAGTCATAATTGGGATCGTAGTCCCAACCAAAATAAAAAACTTACAAATCAAAATTGGGATTGTATTCCCAAGGGAAAATCCCAACCATAGAAGTAAACAAAAACAAACTAGTAGACCAAAATTATCATCAACTTTTAGTGTTGGTTGTAGGGGCTTCAATGACTACATCCTGACTAGTGAACAAGAGTTTGAGTTGAGTATGGAGCTCGTCCATCACCTTAGCAACCTGAATATTGAGAATCCAAGTTGCCTTTGTGAATAAAACTTTAGTTTATGAAATAGTTCATTATTAAATGCATCCCTCACTATTTCATCCATGCTTCTTCTAATTTAATATTTGAATTACAATTCCTTATATCTCCCTCGTATTATATTTAGAATAGGTTTTTAATAGAATATTTTATATTTCATAAAATATTGAGGTGACTACCTTATAACTCCCTAGTTTTGAGTATATGATCAATTTTGATGTCTTTTCAATTCTCAAATTTGTAGAATACCTTGTATCTCCCAAGTGTTTTGAATATAATATGGCTTTGATAAAATACTTAGCTTTCTAAGTTTTCCTTTGAGTTGAATCCCTTTTGTCTCCCTAATGTTCAACTTCAAGACAAGTACTTTATTTCTCCCTATTTATGAATAGAAAGTTAAAGATAGTTTTGATGCAATTTCAATTGATAAAATTTTCTATCTTCAAGAAATTTAAGTTGGATTCCTTATGTCCCTTCAATTTGAATAAGAGACTAATTCCAATGTAGTTTTCCAACTCTTCAACAATTATATGTTGTGCTTCTTATTTATTTCAGTATAGTTTTTAAATTTTATAGAGTCTGGTGTTGAACTCCCTCTAACTCCCTAATTAGAAAATTAGAAAACAAAGATATTTGCAAATTCAATATTTCAATTTTTATGTGGAAAACATTATTCTTTCAAGTCAAATTATTTGCAAATATATGCTTTAATTTTAAATAAAGCAATTTCAAAAAAATTCAAATTAAATCCTCCTTACTTCAAAAGTCTTTTCAAATCATTCAATAAATCATCTAAGGTTTTAATTCATACAATTCCTTATATCTCCATTCGTTTAATTAATCTCAAGTATAATATACCTCATTGACCTTTATGAAAATGCAAATCGATTTAAATATTTTTGTACCTTCTTGAAAATGGAGTGCTATGTATTCAATCTGCTTCTCCTGTGACTGCAACTTACACTTTATTTTAGGTGTTGTCCACCTTTCAGAATTCAATGCTAGATGATGAATTTTCACTAAATTTAATGTTCTTTCTTATGTATGGTACTTTCTAAGACTTTGACTATCCTCTTGTGCTTAATATATGTTCTTTGACTATTGAATGCACTTAATATATGCATAGAAGATCATTTGGGCTTCTCCAACCTATCTATATTCCTTTTCTCATGTGCCACATGGCACTCAATATCTTCTTTAGGTGTTTTGTCTTGCTACATTAATCCACCTAGTTTGATGACAACATGGGTGTTACCTTTGACAAGTGTCTTCCTTCTTAAAAGAGTGTTCATATCTAGTTTGAAGTGTTTTCTTTCCCTCAATGGCAATTTGTGCTCCCTTATACTATTTTTGTCCTTATATTGTTTTAAACTTCTTTTTGCTACAAATTCTAATCCAATGTAAACGATAATTTCTTAAAGTTTTTGGTGTCTTAATTGGTGTCTTTAAACACCTTAAGGATGTTTCCTTTGAGCACTAATTCAACCTTAGAAAATAATACTACCTCCTTCTATGGCTTGAAGACTCTTTCTTTTATTGAATTTAATAGCTCTAATATGGTGCTCTTATAACATTAAAGTAAATAGGTTTTAATGCTTAAATAATAAACATTTGTAGCACCATTGTGGCATACATTTTTGATGTCCTTTTGTAGATTGTATTCTTGGTGATTTGATTTACCTTTTTGCTGTAAAATTTGCAACTCTCCTTTCTACTCAATTATTACCTTAAACTTACCAAAATTGTAGCTCTAATTGTTGCTCAAAATTCTCTACCTTTTAGCCTTTAGCTTGTTGTTCAAAAAGCTTTAATTTACAGCTTTCAACCCTATTTAAAATTTAGCTTCTATGTTTTCTAAATCCTTATTTGCTTTGTTATCCAAAGCTCTCTCAAATATGCCTTGAATTCCTCTAAAAACGTAACTCACTTTTCTCCTTCTAATGCTGCCCTAAAATATGAATTTTGTGGCTTCAATTCTCCTCCAAATTTGTTATCTCAAACTCTGAAATTTTTAGCTATTAGTGCTGCTTAAATGTTGACCTATTAATATCTAGAACTCTTCAATTTTATAGCTTCAAATGCAAGCAATTCCTCCTTTGTTTTTCCATCCAAATATGCCCCAAAATTCTCCAAAACGTAGCTCTAATATCTATTCTTAATGCTGCTCAAATTTGTAACTCAAATATTTTATAACTTCTCCAAATTGCTGCCTTATTTTATTTTTAATCCTTCCTTCAATTGGTTGTTCAATGGCACTTCAAAATATACCCAAATATTCTCCAAATCGTAGCTTTATGTCACTTTCAATTTGTTGTCATGTGACTCTTCAACTTCTGCTATAAAAATCAGCAATCTTCTCCTTCGAAAACCAGTCTTCAAATAATTTATGGTTGTCTTCAAAACTTTTAAATCTGGTGGTCTCTTCTACCTTCATTCTCCTCCAATATTTTTATCAAATTTTAACTTTAGATTGGGCCTATTTTCTGGCCTTCTCAAGAATCTAAATGTCTTGAGATCTTCAAAAATCCTTTCCAAAATTTGATAAAATTCTTGCCAAATCCATTTTTTATTTTGGGCTTGTTTTCTGCTATCAACAATTGTCCCAAATATTTCTTATTAGAAGCTACTTCTTCTTGTAATCTTCTACCACGAGGTTTATTTGAATATTCTCCAATGGCCACTTCAAAATTTTAATAGGGCTTCTCTATCCTTATTCTTTCTCCTTCCAAGTTTTTTTGATACCTCTTCTTTTGGATCTTAAAATTTTGTAGCTTCTCAAGTATTCAATAATAATTTTCCTAGTCCTCCTCTATATTCAATCGTCAATATTCTATCTTCCAAATTTGGAATTTCTTCAATGGGACCTCTTTCTTGAGTCTCCTCCTCAATATGCAATAGAGTTACTTTCTCTTTTCTTCAATCTGTAATATATAGTATTCAATATTCTATGGAGACATCCTTCTTGGGTCTACTCAATGTCCAATATTCAATGGGACCTTTTTCTTTGGACCTCCTTAATATTCAATATCTACTATTTTACTTCAATAAAGAATTGATCCCTACATGAGGAAAGCACATAGACTTTTAGGTAATAGAATATAAAATCATTCTCTATCTATTATAGGAAGCTTCTTAACTTTTACGAACTAAATTTCTGCAACAAAAAACATAGACAATAGCAAGCAAATACATGAAAATATCTAGATCTCTAAAAATTAGTAAAATTCACTAGTTATCCTTCAATCTAGTGGAAAGATATCTATGTTGAGTCCTAGTCTTCACGAGGTTTTTGTAACCTTGTAGAAATACTACCCAAAAACCAATTTTTTAAAATTTAAAAAATGATATTTCCCTATCTTCTCTCAATCCCTCTTGTGGCTCTCCTTATCTCCTATCAATCTCCCTTGTGGCTCTGATACCACAATGTATAAAATGAGCATGCAATATTAAATATATGAAAATTACAATATATTAAGCATGTAAAACTCATAAGAAACTTCTACAACTACTCATAAAACTACCATTAATGAAAGCTCATGAAAATAGTACATTGATATAAAATGGAGGTCTCAAACACTCCAAATTTTATACATGCTCTACATTATATCTACTACTCCTCTACCTTATGCTATCTACCTTCTCCTATATCCCTTCACTATATACCTTCACACATATCTTATATATAAAAGACCTATATATAATGAGATGTGTCTCTTTTCCTTCCACCTTCCTATAACTTCATCTTCCTATTCTATGGACTCATGCACACATGGACAACATGTACATTTTTATCAAGTACTTTGCACATTTTAACAACACATGTGCATTTATTACATTACATAAAGTAAATACTCAAACCCTAATCTAAGATACACTCCTAATATAAATATGTACCCAAGGTGGTACATTAGCATGTACCAGATAATGTAATATACTCCAACTGTTAGAATTCAATTTTTTAGATACATGTTGAAACTATTAGAGTATATTACATTATTTGGCACATGTATTAGATTAGTATTTACTTTGTGTTGTAATAAATGCACAAGCATGCATAACATTTAATAATGTAAATGTGCATATTTTCCATGTGTACATGCATCCATAGAATAGGAAGTTGAATAGTCAAGAAGTGGGAAGACCAATAGTGCTTCATATGAAGAGTCACATTACATTATATATACATGATAAAATGGAGTTGTAAGAGACAATTAGTAATAACATTACCTAGTTTTTTTAGTTCTATGGCTCCATTTTTGTGAGCCTTTCTTTATGCCATATTTAGGAGTAGATATTGAAGTTATTTATGTGATTTATACTTACATAATATTTCCATTATCATATGCATTAGTTTGGTACTTTATTTTTTTTATATAAGTTTGATTATATTAATTAATAATCTTAAAAATCTAACAATGGTATCAGAGCCACAAGGGACCACCATTACTATAGATAACGTGAACCTTACTATGTATTTGAAAATTGAAACTACCGTTGTGCACTGCTGCATGCAAAAATTACCATAAGGAATCACCATTGCTTAAACCAATCATAATATCATAGCATATTTGCAAATAAAACTCACCATTATGCACCACCACTTACAAACATTGTCGTTCTAGGATTGTTGAGTAGAAGATCAATAACGTTGAAGTGAAACCAAGAGAAGATTGGATAATTCCTATTCCAAGAATAAATTTGGAATAGAAGGAGATTTCAGGTCTTGAGGTCAAACCTTTGATTTTGTAAAAATTAAGGAGGAAAAAGAGAACCAAAAAGAAGATCTTATTGAAGTAATTGGTAAATTGAAGAATATTGCAAATTGTAAATTGACTAGAGTCTTTCCACAAGATTGTGAAGACTAGGACTCAACACAAAATTGGTTCCACTAGTTCTAAAAATAACTAGTGAAGTTTATTTATCTTAGAATTCTAGAAATTATAATATATTTGATAAATCTATCTAAGTTTCTAGTTATAGAAAATTAACTCCCAGAAGTTGAGAAGCTTCCTACAAAGGATAGATAAGAAATTCACCTTCGTTACCTAAAAGTCTATGTGCTTTCCTTGTTCAAGGATTATTTTTGTATTGCAACAAGTTAGAAGATTAAATATTGGAGGATACTCATGAAGAAAGTACACTAGAATATTACAAATAAGAAAGCTACAAATTAAAGAATTTGAAGAGAACAAGAAGAGGTCATATTGAAGATTGAAGATTACAGATAAGAAAGTTGTGAATTAGAGAAGTTGAAAAGGTCAATTGAAAGAACTTCTAGATTTGGAAGATTGAAGATTGAAAATAGAATATTACATGTAGAAGACTATAGATTGAATATTTAAGATACCCATGTAGAAGGATCTCATCATAATTTAGATATTGGAGAATTGGAAGACTTGAAAACTTATTCTACTACAAATTTGAGGAGATCCAAGAAAGTGATCTCATTACAAAATTCTCATAGTTGGGATATTGAAGAAACCAGAAAAAGGTTTCAGTAAATTTTTGAGTAGAGACATTGAAAAGCTATGAGAAGAAGTTGAAGAGTTGTGGAATTGGAAGACCCAAGAGAAAGGTATCAAGAATATTTTGAAAGAAAAGAAGAAGGCTAGAGAAAAGCTTGTTACAAATTTGGAGAAGAAGGCATCTTAGAGAAAGTGATAAGCTAGAGATTACAAGTAGAGAGGATATTTGGAGAGAGTTCGTGACAAAATATTGTGAGAAATGAGAATTTTTTGAGTTGGGATAATTATCGCCATATGAAAACAAGCCCAATAGGAACATAGGTTTGGCAAGAAGTCTGTCAAGATTTGGATAAGGGATTGAATATCTTAGGATATTCAGATTCTTGAGAAAGGAGATAGCATTGAAGATCAGTTTTTGAAGTTAGAATTTGACAAGGAGATTGCAAGAGAAGAGACAATTGAGGAGTCCAAGGTTTTGGGAAATCTAAGGACAACCAAAATCTTTTGAAGGTTGATTTACAAGAAAGTATTACAGGTTTTAGAGCAGAGATTGAAGAGTTACAGGAAAGTATATTTAAGGTAGCCTAGAGCTATAGTTTGGAGATATTTTGGGTATATTTTGGAGTGCTCTTGAATAGGAGATTAAAGCTCTTTAGGAAACAACAAAATATAGAAAAACAAATACTCTCACTATAGATTTATGCCAATGAAAAAAGGATTTGGCTACAAATATATAGGTTTTTGAACACCAGATTGGAAAGCATTAATAGCTTCTAATTTTAGAGTTTTTGAATAAATATTAAAGGATATTTGAAGTCTCAAGATTAGGTTTATGGACAAAATTGAATAAAGATAAAGATATATAGATTTGGAGAGTTTTGGAGTTGTTTTGTGAAATGTTATTTGGCAGTTAAGAAGGAGAAGTTGAGGAGCAAGCTATTGGTTACGAATCTGCCATGAGGAAAGGATTTTGTGTTAACGCACCCAGATTCGCCCACCAGATTGAAAGGCCGAAATGAAGGAATGCCTTCCGTGCCAATCTCTGGAGAAGGCCGGCTTCCTGTGGGGTTTTATGGTTTAAGATGAGAGTGCAGGAAAGAGATAAAAATGTGAAAATAATTTACAGATGTGATTGGAGTTGGGTGGGGGGAACTAACAGTACATCAACACATCAATCACCACTACTTATTGCATCATAAATACAAAGCATAACCAGAAATTGCAAAATCTAAGTATAATTTTTATATAAAGAAGTGGACACACAACTACAATGGCTCCCTAACAGAAATTCCCTACAAGGAACTAACAATACGACAAAGCATCAATCACCACTACGGACAACAACATAAATACAAAAAGTAACCAAGAAATGTCAGATCCAAGTATGTGTGTTATGCAGAGAATTTGTACGCACAGCTACAATGGTCCCCTAACAGACATTCCCTCCAAGGAACTAACAGTACGGCACCGCATCAATCACCACTACGGACAACAA
The DNA here is from genome assembly GCA_028583015.1 of Wollemia nobilis. Lineage (NCBI taxonomy): Eukaryota > Viridiplantae > Streptophyta > Pinopsida > Araucariales > Araucariaceae > Wollemia > Wollemia nobilis. The sequence goes on along the minus strand of JAQPPZ010014629.1, from coordinate 843,496 downwards.
CATAAACATAACACACAACTGAAGGAACTGCTACCTAATTTATTCTAATGTATCCTCTGATCTATGAAGTCCAGGAGTACTTGGCCATCAAACGCTGGAGTTCAAAGTTCAACACAACAGCGATCCATGACACAAGAAATATGACAAAAGAGAGGCAACATAAAAGATAAAAGTAGTAGAACAGAGCCAGGTATATACTTTATATTACGAAGCAGAAGCATAGCTACAATGGTTCCCTAATAGACATTCCCCTTCCACCACCTTAAAATGAAAATGTGGTGGGTATTTATAGCCTGAGAACCTCCTCGATTACATTAATGGGCACAAAGTCCCAGTCAAACATTAGCTGACAAATGTAGCCACAAAACTGTGGATGCTGACCTTTGTCGGGTAGGACTGTACTTGTAGCATGGTCTCCCTGAAGGCTATACAGATACATGGTAGCGCGTTAGGTAGAACTTCTCATCGATAGGAATGTGGGTAGCTAAAGCAGGTAGAACCTCCAATCATCTTTAAATGAGGCAACTGGCATAAGTAGTGTGGCCCATGCTTGTCCTTTTGCTTGACACGTCTTGGCTCAAATCCCAAAGTTGGACACTTGTCGGATGATGCTGCTTGACACGTGTCTGCCTTGAAAGGTAGTTTATCCAACTTCACCCAAGATCAGAGCGTTGTTGGGTTGCGCAGGTAGAAAACAACATAGTCGGGAAGGCCTTCATGCCTTGGGTGCATTTATGAGTTTATTCCCCTACTGCGCACCTGTCAAAGGGTGCACTCCGACTTCGCTACGAAGTCGGGTTGCACATAGGTGAAAGCTGATTTCTGTCGTCGTACGAACTTCATCTTGAAAAGGAGGCGCACTCTGAATTCACTGCGAATTCGGATTATGCCCCAGCACTTAGTCATTTTTCTTGCCAGCCTGCCAACCTGCTACCAAGTGCGCCCAAAAAGCAGGGCGCACTTCGACTTTGCTGCGAAGTTGGGTTACGCCCAGAACACTTGTTCTTCTGGTTGATTCTATTGCACTGCGCACTTTGCACTCCTGCTGCGCTCCAACTAGAGGGCGCACTCTGACTTAACTGCGAAGTTGGATTGCACTCTGACACTTAGCCATTTTTTAGGGCAATTACTGTCAAATTTAAGATCTGACTAAGGGGCTCAAGAGAAAGAGGGAAGAATGAGAATGTAGGGAAGAGAGAGAAAGGGGGAGAAGAGGAAGGGGAAAGAGAGGAAGAGGGAAAGGGAAGAGAAGCTCTCTTACAAAAACTAAAAACATTGCACCCCATGCAAAATGTGACAACATTTTTGGTGGCTCGTGGGGTGTCGAGCTCGCCTCGATGCAAAGAATCCATGCCTTCATCCATTGGGTGTAGAGGAGCTTACTTCCCCTAACTTCTACTGCTCTAGCCGTTCCCCTTGTGGCAACTGTTCTTCAGATCCACTTTCGGTAGCTGCATCCTCAGATTCACCTTTCGAATGCTCTCCAGTGCTGGCTTTTGCCTCGTAGATGCGCTTGTATGGGGCCTGGGCTTGGCCCTAGGCTTCTGCTTCAAATGGTCAACGGTCAACAACTTCTTCTAATGCTACGTGGAATGCAGGGACCACATGCAGGTTGATGGTGAGGTATCTTTTTCCTAGCTCCTAGAAGTAGGATCTGATCCTGCAGCACTTAGACACCATCTTGGTGACCTGACTTTCTTGAATTGGCTCGGTCTAGCTATCGATTTCAGCTGTATCTGCCTCAAAGGATAGCCAATTCATTTTCACCTGCTCATGGGTGAGGAACTCACCATTCTCAACATAGCTTGGGCACCCTAGTTCAAAGAGAGCATGAAGGGGAGCCAAAAAAATGTCTTTTTCATGTTTGAATGCATCCAACATTCATTTGGAAACCCTCACCTCTTCTGTTTTCTTAAAATATTTATGCAAGGTTACCCTTGCATCTGCCCATTCTGCAGCGAATGAGGACATGGGGGAGAATTGGAGGCCATCGCGCTCGTGTTCTTGAAGTTTTATCACCAAGTCCAGCCATTGCCTCGCCTAGCGTTCGACCTCCTCTACCACAGGCTTTCCCTGGGCAGAAACTTCTTGGATCCTGGATGCAAAATTCAGGACCGACATGGCTTTACACATGTGGGGCTTGCATCCCTGTAGCAGATCAACCCACATCTCCTTAACTTTGCTCTTTGAAAAGACCATCACTTGAGATGCTTTCTTTGCAGATTGTGATTGCGCCTGTTTCAAAGACTCCCAGAGCTGAGAAATCTACTCCAGGGTGCCTACTTTTTCATTGCGACTTCTTGCTGAGAAGCGACCAGCTAGGCTTTTAACTCATCTATTTCGCGCTGCACTGATTCCAGCTGCTCAATGGACCTAGACAGGTCCTCTTCAAGCTGTCTTGTCTTGTACTGCAACCAAAAAATCTCTTCCTATTCCTCCAGATTTTTGACAAGGAGATTATCCGCTTTACGAAGGATTCCATGAATCTCGTATTGCAAGTGAATATCGTCAAAGCTCTTCTCCTTTGTCTAGAGATCGTAGTTCGCCCTGGTCATTTCCCGGAGAGGCTTCTTCACTTTTGGAGTTATCTTTTTTGTCGTGAGCACTCTCCTCTCGAAGTCAAACTTGGTGCGCTTTACGGGGGTGGCTATCTCTTCAGGTCTCCTCCGCTTCAAGTTTTGGAGGAAAGAGATAGGATATTCTATGGCTCTTATTGCTAGAGGCAAATCGTTCGTGTTTTGGAGATCGTCCATGAATTTCGGTTCCCCCAGCCTAGGGTTCTTCTATGATGTCTCTCCTACGAACAAGGAAATAGGAGAAATTGGAAGGATTTTGGAAGGAGTAGTCGCTTTTGAGGGTGATCGGGGGGCGGAGAGCGGAGCAGTTGATGCTAGAAGAGTTTTAAGCAGTTGAGGCGATGGATGCAGTGGTGAATGCATAGTTTTAGCACTAACCACAGGTGAAGGGTTTAGGGTTTGACTTAGGGATAAGAAGGCATTGGGGTCCTGAGCAAACTGGACAAAAGAATGGGGGTCGCTAGAAGGCTGTGGAGATGGGGAGGAAGAAGCGGCCATGACTTGATCGAATTGAGTGGGAGATGGAGTTGAGGTAGGGCCAGATGAGATCAGAGGGAGTGGGACAATGAACGTACCTGTGGGCTCCAACTGAGTCGATGCTGGATGAATGTCTACGATTCTAGTTTCGACGGCTGGCTCAGGACTATCTAGAGAAACAACCTTTAGAGTGGCTGGACGTGGCTGCGGCTCTGCGACTGACTGCTGCATTGTTAGACTAGGTCGCCTGACTTTCTCAACTCTCTTCCTCTTTTTCTTTTTTGGAGCAATGGCTGGTTCAAAAGAAGGAGATGAAGTAGGTGTAGTGGGCGCTGATGTTCCCATGGTAAACTTGTATCAGGGTTTGACTTGCAGAAGACCTACCACGGTCAGTCCGCTCGCTGGCAACACTGGCATCTTTTGTGCCTGAGGAGTCACCTCGGGCGTTGACTTGAATGATTTTTGTGCCTTTTCGGGTGCCACCTTGGAAGCAACAGACTGCATTGGGTCCACTTAGATGTCTGCTGGGCCCGCACTGGCAGTTGCAAAAGTGTACAATTACTGGGAGGAAGATCCCCCCTTATAACCCTCGGAGGGACCTCGGGGGACGTAATCTCGAAATGCAAAAGGCCACCAGCTATCAATGTGCTGGTCATATAGAGCTAAAAAATCATCATCAATGGCTAGATTCCTCGTAATGGATTTATCATGCTACGTGCAGCACCTCATCTTCCAGCATTCAACAACTTTTTCTTTTGGCCAGTTAAGGCCTGCTAGCTTGGTGATGAGTTTCTTAAATCCCGGAGAAGTGAACTTGTGGTCTAGGTTTCGCTCGGGGTCATATGCTACCTCCTCACAGTAAAAATCCTGTCACGAAGGCCATGCTTCCATCGAGTCAATCTCCTAGTCGAGGTCAACATGGACCACATCGCATCTTTGATTATATCCGACCGAGGGCAGCTATGTGCAAACTTTCCCCTTTTCCTAAATGGGTCGTACTTTCAGCACTGCAGTAGCAGAATTAGGCCAATGTCAAAGAGCTCCCGCTCGAGATAGACATGTTGTCCTCTCTCTAATATCTCAACATTCACCCAGGAAAGAGGATATTGAAATATATGGCCCTTTTTCTTTCCCTGGCCGAACTCCTCTTCAACGTAATCCATCTGTCGCGCAACCTCCATCCCAAAATGATGATCCATGCACCAATAGGGCAGCAGATGAGGTTTGCCCTTGAATCCATAGATTCTGACCACAATCCCCTACGTCAGTCTAAAAACATCCCCGAGCTTGTGATTCAACAAATAGTTTGTCATTTCCTGTAGGGGGCGAGGCATCTCACCATCGCTGAAGACTGACATGACCAATCCCCGAAAGTTGAAGTTGAACTTGTAATAAGACCCTTTCCGATATAGGTCATTCGTCCATTCATAGACGGGCTATGGCTCTCCCTTCTCATTTACCTTCTTCAGGTTAGGGATCGACATCCGGGAGTGCAAATGATACAAACATAGCCAAGCCAAGAAGGAACTGAATCGAAATTCAGTTGACTACTTTTTCTGTAGCTTCACCAGGCTGGAGTGAATGGCGTATGCAAGCCAGTCTGCCCAGTCGAAGAAGATAGGGTGCTTCCCACTTTTTTGCACTGTTGGTTCATAAGATTCTTTGCATAGGAGGTATTCTACCAGCGCTAGCTGGTACGACTATACCAGTTCATCAGAGTCACAGCCGAGGACCCACGCCAGAATGGTGTATATGTATTTACTTTAAAACCTTTCTAGGGGTATGGGGCCGATTGGCCATTGTCCAGCTGCGAGCGAGGCGTTCAACTCTGAATTGAGGAAATCCCTCATCCTTTTTGTATGCGTAAAGCACCCTGATTACTCGCCAAGATTTATCTTTTTAACAATCATGCTGGAGTCATACTGCAACCCTAGTGCGAAGGCCGGTTGGACAGTCTCTTTGCAAAGTGTGAACAAGGGTTTACCGCTGGAGTTGCAAATTTGCAGAGTAGCTGGTCTGTAATGTCTGACAATTAGGTCTACCAGCTCTGAGCATTGATGGACAGGAGGGCACAAGAACCGAAAAAGGTTCGACTTGCACGCAGCCCCGAAATGGTGAGAGGGCGAAACCTTGTCAGCCCAATTTTCCACATTTATCCACAGTTTAGTAAAGCTCATGGAAAACAAGTCATCCTTGTACCCAGATAGGTAATTAACCGGTGGTGGTGGGGCTTGCCCAAAATGTACTTTCTTTGGTCGGGATTTTGACTTTTGGTCCTATGGCGTCTCACTCCTAAAAACACTTAACTGTGGTAAATCTCCCAGTGCGCCCTTCGCTAGATTGCACTGAAATTGGCAACTTTCCTTTGTCCATCTCTTTGAAACAACAATAATTATGACTTTTGGATGTCTGCACAAGATTTTGCAGTCATAGGAATAATCTGCACAATTTGGCATGTCTGGGTGCATCAGACCCTCTTTTCTAGACAATGACAACATCATTAATGGTGCGTAAGAGGGGGTAGGTCGGTCGGCTAGTGAAGGTGTTATGTTTTTTGGTGGCCATGCAGAAGAATGTCTTGAAAGATGTACCTTGGTTACCACACCATGCCTCCTTGATTGCATTTTCCTTGAAGGTTGCGCAATCATTAAATTTGACTTTGAATATTGCACCATGGCTGACGTCACTGCCACAATCTGGGCACATTGCTCGAGGCAAAAACCCTTTTTGGTTTGGAAACCCAACCTTCACAGCCGCAATGTGCCCTGGGCCCATGCTTGGAGTGTTAATTTTTTATTTATTTATTTTTTAAACCATCCAAGCTATGCCCAGGAAATAGGGCGCAATCGGACTTCGCCCCAAAATTGGGCACTGTTCGACTTCGTCCCAAAATTGGGCGTAGTTCGAACTAACACTTGCTTTAATTTTGTTACTACCTTCACTTCCCAACTGTGCCCTTTGGCTGGGCGCAACTTGACTTCACGATTTTTTGACAAGGCTTCATGCCCACTTAGGATTATCTTGCATTTTTTATGATGGGCCACCTGAGCTGCACTTGAAAAATGGGACGCGCTCGGACTTGAGCTGGTTCACCCGAGCAATCTGATAAGGGCCCTCCTAAAGGGCATCGAATTTCCCATGGTTGCCCAGCTTCACCTTTAATGAGTTCCACTTCAGTACCAAGTCCCTGATTTTAAAAACTTGGGCAGTGGTGCCTTTCGCAAACCAACCTTGAGTGGCTTCAATATGCTTAGTGAAGGCCTGGTATGCTTTTTATCTGTCTTATTTTAACTACAGAAGTTGGCATAGTTTGTCATCCACTGGGTCTCCACTGCTCCTGTCTTCGTCCAACATTCATAGGGTAGGGATTTTGATGTGGGCTGGCATGACAACCTCTTTACTATAGACGAGTGCATAAGGGGATGTTCTGATGGATTTCTTGAATGAAACTCTGTCCGCCCATAGCGCTCGATTCAGGAGTAAATGCCAAGTCTGCTTGTTCCTGTCAATGGTCCTTCTGATGATCTTCAATAGGTTCTTGTTAGTAGACTCAGCAAGGCCATTCCCCTATGGGTAGTAATTAGAAGACATTTTGTGATAAATTGCCAGTGTACTTCGTGAGTACAGTGCCTGCAAACCCTGGACCATTTTTTGTTACAATTGACTCTGGAATCCCAAAGCAAGTAATTAGGCTTTCAAGGAACCCGATGACTGTTTCTTGGTTCACATTTTTGGTTGGGATCGCCTCTGCCCACCGTGTGAAGTAATCGGTGGCTGTAAGAATAAACTTGTGTTCGACAGAGGAATTAGGCGAAATCACCCCAATGTAGTCTAGACCCCATTGCTGGAACAGAGCCTCGGCCTGAATCGGTTGAAGGGGTAGGGGTGCTTTTCTATTTCTGCCAGTAAACCTCTAGCATTGATCACACTTGGAACAGACAACATAAGTGTCTGTAAATAGAGTGGGCCAATAGTACCCGACTCTAATTATTTTTAAGGCCATAGGCCTTGCAGAATGATGACCTCCAGGCATCCTCGAATGAAAATATTTGAGTACCCTGGGCTGGTCTGATTTCATGATGCACCGCTACAGGATGTCATCAATATTTTTGGAGTAAAGCCCCTTGGGGTGAAGAGTGTACTTGAGTGCACCTATCCGAAATCTCCTTCGTTGTGAGGCGTTCAGGTGATCTGGACATCTTTCGATGCAGAAATATCTCACCAGCTCATTTGTCCAATCACTCTCCTCCGATAAGGAGTTGGCTAGGTAGATGCTTGTCACTGTGTCCTCCCACTTACAGGCGAAGATGCCGGCTACAGTGCTTCGGGCCAGCTCCTGACACAAGGCTCAGCCTCTGATAAGCTTGGTGGGCCGCACTTCAATGTCAAACTCCTGGATTTTTGCAATCCATCTTGCTCTCTTGTGACCCAGCTCTCCTTGTATGATGAAGCTTCGAACGTCTGGGTGAATTGCAAAGACAGTCGTTTTACTTTGGGAGACAAAATGCCTGAACTTTCAGAGGGATTTCATGATAGCATGAACCTGCCACTCTATAAAGTTATACTTTTCTTCATGCGGCTGAATCACTTGGCTCAAGAACGCTATGGGGCGCTCCTCGCCATCGTCTCCCTTCTAAGTTAGGACTACGACGTAACTTTTTGGTTCTCCCACCGCATAGAGGATGAAGTCCTTGGAGTAGTCCAGGTTTATCAACACCGGAGCTTGCATAATTCAAGCCTTGATCTCATCAGTCCACTCGTAAGTTGTATCTTTTTTTAGTAGTTCGGCCATAGGCTTGATCACCTGTGCGAAGTCCAGGATGAACTTCCGCACGAAGTTAATCTGGCCAAAGAAGGACTGCATCCCTTTTTTATCAATTGGGGCTGGCAAGCGAAGGAGGGCTTCTGCTCTATCAGGGTCAATGGCGAGGCCTTTCTCAGAGATGACATGTCCCAGTAGCTTACCTTATTTTACCGCAAAGACAGACTTCTTTGGGTTTATAGAAATGCCAAATTCTCGACACCTCTCAAATATTTGTCGTAGGTGGGAAACATGATCCCCTCTTTGGTGAGAGAAAACAATCATGTCATCAAGGTAGATGACAATGATCTTATTGAGCAGCTCTTGGAAGGCTAGGTCCATGGCGCTTTGGAATGTGACACTAGCATTGGATAAGCCGAAGGGCATGCGCTGATAGGCAAACATCCCCCATTTGGTGGTGAACACCATTTTATGCTGGTCCTCATCCCTGATCCAAATCTGGTTGTAGCTAGAAAATCCATCTAGAAGTGAGAATCTCTGGGCTCCAGCAACGATGTGTAGAATTTGATCAATTTGGGGAAGCGGATAGTGGTCCTTGAGGGAGGCCTGATTCAGGTTTCTGAAGTCGACATAGAGACAAATGTCACCATTCTTCTTCCTCACAAGCACCAAATTTGTGACCCAGGATGAATGTTTGATGGGGTAGATGATTTTGGCCTCCAGCATCTTCAAGAGCTCGACTTTCATCATGGCCTCAATTTTTGGATTTACGGCCCTTTGCTTCTGTCAAAATGGCTTGGCGCCATCCTCTAGCTCAATGGTATGCTGGATTACATCTCTGTCATACCCCTTCAAATCCTCGTAGCACCAAGCCACGATGTCGGGGAACTCTTGGCACAGTGATCTGATCTGCTCAAGTTCCTCTAAAGTGCAGTCTGTCCCGACCTTGATGGTTTTACCAGGTTCAAGTTCCAGGTCAGCATACTGCTTTGGGTCTACTTTGATCCTATGAGATATAGCTCTATCATTCTGATCAAATAGACTTTCCAATGTAATCAATCCTTTTGGGACATGATTATTTTTTAACTGTATCAACCCCTCATATTGCTCGTCATCAGGGTCTCTACTCTCGATTGAACATGCTTCATTTACCAAAAATGTGACGATCTACTTGTCACAATCGAACACCTGCCAGTGGGTTTCCCTAATAGGCACAGAAGGCCTATAAATAGTGCGAACCGGCTTCAGTTTTTGGACAACATCATCAATCGAAATGTACCTGGCTCCAACAGATGCCAGAATGTCAGCGTGTTTATTTTTCTCACGCGATATCACCTTGACATTCAACGAGTCAAATGACTCCATCAAGTCCCACACCTGGTTGCAGTACGCCTTGAGATAGTGCTTTTTGGAGGTGCACTTGTTTGTAACCTGATGACACACCAGCTCTGAATCTCCAAAGATCTACAGGTGTTTAATCCCTAGCCTCTCTGCATTTTGCAAACCCAAGCATAGGGCTTCGTACTCCATCGAGTTATTAGTGCAGCTCTAGGCCAACCTATAGGTATAGTCCTTCTGGATCCCGGTCGGAGAAACCAGAAGCACCCCTGCACCGACGCCATTTTTGCATCATGCGTCATCAAAGAAAAGCTTCCACAACTTTTTAGGTGCAGGTCCCACTTCCTTTTCAGCTGACTTGTCAAGCCTCTTAGGTTGTACAATGGTGTAACAACCCTGCTTTGTCTCAATTATGACATTGAAATCGCGTAAAGAGAACTCATCTTCAAGCTGTAGCACTTCGAGGGCTTGCTTCGTTAGCTCTACCATCACCAGTTCTTCCTCCGACAGCTAGACCATGCAGTCCAACTCTTCTCCGGGTATCTTCTCTACTAAGAAGGTGGAAGGCTTCTCATTAAAGATTCTCACTCTTCTTCCTTTGAAGGGCACTTCCATGTGTGAGTAGTCTAGAGATAGGTACCCACCCAACTTCGTAGTGAACTCCCGAGAGAGACACATGCCAAAGTAGGGAGCCAAGTCAACAACCATGACCTCTTGGATGACCACAATGTCGAGAGCCTTATGCAGCCGAATAGGGATGTCCTTTATGACACTAACTGTCTTGACAGGGGTGCTGTCTAGTTGTAGCACGCCTTGGCTGCTCCTTGTGTACTCCATCCCACTCTCATCATAGACAACTTTTGGCATAACAGTCGTGGAAGCGCCAGAGTCCACCATGCAATTGTGTACTATGTGCCCTTGCATCCGTAAAGACAGATATAAGGGAGGCAGTCTGTTCTTCCCAGTGGCTTAGACTGTCAGAGGTTGAACCAAGACAACATGCTATATCTGCTTGCCGTTCTTCATGTTTTTCAGAGATTCCTGCAGTAGATCCACCTGGCCTGGGAGCAGAAGAGCATCGTACATGCTGATTCTAGTGGGTGTTCTTTTCAACTCGTTTACTATGCTGTAGCCCGAGGTGCTAGCTCCTTCTACTTCTTTTGTTGGCTCTTACTTTGTTCGGTACTGCTAGGTGGCCTCAACTCTCTATCTCTTGGTCAAATATGGGTACTTCAGCCTCTCCTGTGTTTGTTCTTTGGTTTCAACTGGAGGCTGAGGTATGGGAGCTTTAGTCGAAACTAGAGCTAGAGCCGCTCTAGCTATGGGGGGCTTGGCTGGAATAGGGGTTGCCTTTGCCGAAAGAGGTTTGGCTGGAGCTTTGGCTTTGGATGCCTTCTCCTAGGCTGTGTAGGGCCACAACTGCTTATATGGTGGCAGCCCATCGGGCTGCACCTTTTCTCTTCTGGCATATACCTGCAAGGGATTGAAAACATTTGCAGTTTTCTTTTCTTCTTTTATGGGCGGCACTAGATTCTCCTTTGGGAGGGCAAAGTTGGCTTCGCCATCCAGGATCATGTAGAGTTCATCGTCCTCTATGGCGCTGTCGGCCAAAGTCTGAATGTAGTGCTGGTGCAGTGTGCAGTCATCCTCCGAATGCGGGTCATTACACGTAGTGCACCAGTTAACTTGGTCAGAAGGACTAGGTTGGTCTTCTATAGCAGCATTTCTCAGAGGCAGACGCCTCTACAGCTGGTGTTCTGGGGGTTTGTCTTTTGTCAGTTTCGGGGGCAGATATGGCCTCCTAGGAGCGAGGTCCATCTGGGCCTGCTTCTTCTTCAGAGCGGTCATGTCATTGGACATGGCATGATAACCTAAGGCCAAATCCCATACCTCCTAGAGGATTGTATTATGAATGTTATTGTCAGGAGGCGACAATTGTGCCAGTGGAGGCAATGCGGCTAATGGAGGAGGATTAGAATAAGGTGCGTACTGCGGGAGCAGGAAGTGCTAGAAAATGTGGAGGAGGAGGTGGGTGAGGATAATGCATTTGCGATGGGCCATAAGGAGTTGTGATCAACGCCAGATTCCATTGCTGCTAGGGTTGCTGCCCTTATGTGGACGACGCACCACTAGAAGCTGACGGATACTGGGATCTGGAGAAGTCAGGATGAATGGGTTCTTGCACCCTGGATGGGAGTCTGTCGATGGAAATGATATCCGCTTTAGCTTGCTGGGCAGCATCGTATAGAGCAGGAAACGAGTCTATTCTGGCAATCTTCAATAGCAGGCATATGTTTAAGTTGAAGGATCTCAGGTAGTAGTGAGTAGCCATGCCAGCTGAAGGTCGAAGTTCACGAGGTATCCGTTTCCAAGATCTCACAAACCTGATGTTAAATTCAGACACCTCCTCTTTGGGGTGTCTCTGGATACTTTGGAACTGATGCAACAAAGAAGTAGGGTCAGCAGACTTGTTGCATCCTTTCACAAGCCTTATGGCGAGCTGGGGCCACCTTGTGATAGATCCCTCTGGCAGCAATCTCCACCAGTAGAGAAGCTTTCCCCTTAGAGAAAGGGCTAGCAGACGGGTCTTCACACTCTCTTCAGTAATGGAGTGTAATGCATCCAGGGCAAGGATGTCCTAGATGTGCTCGTACGCCATCTTGTCATAGCCATCGTACATAGGGATGGACTTTAAAGTAGTAAGGGGCACAACTTGCTATCCGACCAGGGCCAAGGGCCCTATAGAGTCCACCATCGGGAAGAGATCATCATCATTCTACTGCTGGGTAGCCATTTCTTCTTCTTCTCCTTCGTCGATTGTATACTCAGTGTCGGTACTTTCCGAGGATGTGGATTCCTCTTCTTCCTCGACCTCTTCTATTTCGTTCTCAGCTCCTCTGACCTCGGCTTTGGCTTCTTCTTGGATTTTAGCCTCAACTTTGTTGACACGAGCTTGTTGATCAGCCAGCCTGACAATTTTGCCTCGAGCGTTGATGTCTAGTTCGTAAAAGGTATGCGGGTTTCTTGGATCACTTGCTCGCCACCTTCTTGTTTGCATGAAGGTGCTAGGACCAGTATTTCAGACTCAAAGGATATGTTCTTGCAGAGTCGCCAGGTGATCTGATTTTGAACAACAATGAAGCGAACACCGGTGCTTCAATTCTGTTTGGGGTTGGGAAACTTTCTTGGCCCACCGAGTGCTCGAAATGAACTGTTAGCCCGAGTGAAGACGAGCCTGAGATTTTTTAGATGTGGGACTCCGGGTCCCACCGGGCGTGCCAGAGAAACTATTGGTTACGAATCTACCATGAGGAAAGGATTTTGTGTTAACGCGTCCAGATTCTCCCACCAGATTGAAATGCTGGAAGGAAGGAATGCCTTCCGTGCCAATATCCGAAGAAGGTTGGCTTCCTGTGGGGTTTTATGGTTTAATATGAGAGTGCAGGAAAGAGATAAAAATGCGGAAATAATTTACAGATGTGATTGGAGTTGGGTGGGGGGAACTAACAGTATAGCAACACATCAATCACCACTACTTATTGCATCATAAATACAAAGCATAACCAGAAACTACAAAATCTAAGTATACTTTTTATATAAAGAAGTGTACGCACAACTACAATGGCTCCCTAACAAACATTCCCTACAAGGAACTAACAGTACGACATCGCATCAATCACCACTACGGACATCAACATAAATACAAAAAGTAACCAAGAAATGTCAGATCCAAGTATGTGTGTTATGCAGAGAATTTGTACGCACAGCTACAATGGTCCCCTAACAGACATTCCCTCCAAGGAACTAACAGTATGGCAACGCATCAATCACCACTACGGACAACAACATAAACATAACACACAACTGAAGGAACTGCTACCTAATTTATTCTATGTATCCTTTGATCTATGAAGTCCAGGAGTACTTGGCCATCAAACGCTGGAGTTCAGAGTTCAGCACAACAGCGAGCCATGACACAAGAAATATGACAAAAGAGAGGCAGCATAAAAAATAAAAGTAGTAGAACAGAGCCAGGTATATACTTTATATTACGAAGCAGAAGCACAACTACAATGGTTCCCTAACAGACATTCCCCTTCCACCGACTTACAATGAAAATGTGGTGGGTATTTATAGCCTAAGAACCCCCCCGATTACATTAATGGGCACAAAGTCCCAGTCAAACATTAGCTGACAAAAGCAGCCGCGGAACTGTTGATGTTGACCTTTGTCGGGCAGGACTGTACTTATAGCATGGTCTCCCTGAAGGCTGTACAGGTACATGGCAGCGCGTTAGGTAGAACTTCTCATCGGTAGGAATGTGGGTAGCTGAAGTAGGTAGAACCTCCAATCATCTTTAAATGAGGCAGCTGGCATAAGTAGTGCGGCCCATGCTTGTCCTTTTGCTCGGCACGTCTTAGATTAGATCCCAAAGTTGGACACTTGTTGGATGATGCTGCTTGACATGTGTCTGCATTGAAAGGTAGTTTATCCAACTTCGCCCGGGATCAGAGCACTATTGGGTTGCACAGGTAGAAAATAGCGCAGTCGAGAAGGCCTTCATGCCTTGGGTGCATTTATGAGTTTATTCCCCTATTGTGCACTTGTCAAAGGGCGCACTTCGACTTCACTGTGAAGTCATGTTGCGCACAGGTGAAATTTGATTTCTGTCGTCGTACAGACTTCGCCCTAAAAAGTGGGCACACTTCGACTTCGCTGCGAAGTCGGATTGCGCCCCAGCACTTAGTCATTTTTCTTTCCAGCCTACCAGCCTGCTACCAAGTGCACCCAAAAAGCAGGGCGTACTTCGACTTTGCTGTGAAGTCGGGTTGCACCCAAAACACTTGTTCTTCTAGTTGATTCTGTCGCACTACACACTTTGCACTCCTGTTGTGCTCCAATTGGAGGGCCCAATACGACTTCGCTGCGAAGTCGGATTGCGCTCCGACACTTAGCCATTTTTTAGGGCAACTACTGTCAAATTTGAGATCTGACTGAGGGGCTCAAGAGAAAGAGGGAAGAATGAGAATGTAGGGAAGAGAGAGAAAGGGGGAGAAGAGGAAGGGGAAAGAGAGGAAGAGGGAAAGGGAAGAGCAGCTCTCTTACAAAAACTAAAAACATTGCACCCGTGCAAAATGTGACAACACAAGCAAGGATACAAATTTGGTAAGAGAAAGAAGAAAGTAAAGAAGAATATTGGTTCAAAGTTTGTAAGTTTAAGACAACAATTTTGGTGAATCAAATAACAAAAAAAAATAGCATAATAGAGAAAAGAAAGGTATGCAATATTGGTGTAATCTAAGTATATTACTCAAGTATTAAAATCAGCTTTTAAGAGCACCATACTATTATTATTTGAGACACAAATTGCATTATTTTGAAATCATAAAATTATGAACTTACGGAGTTATTTAAGTTAAGGTGTTAGTAGTTCTTACATATTAATGATCTACAAATATAAAGTAGCAATACTAAGGAGAAATAAGAAGTGCATAGTATTGTTAGTGCTTTATTATTTGAAGCAAAGTGAAAGCAATAATCTAGGCTAAGTTTAGACCAAATAAGATATAGAAATTCGACAAAATTTCTTAGTGTCAAAAGATACTAGAATAAGCATAATATTATTAGATGAGCACAAGCATCGAAGGAATCACTATAGAATAAGAATCACCACTCAAAAGAGCAAGAGGAACCACCACTCAAAGGAGTGTTGTCATTGCGCTAAGGAGATAAGTGATTAATCTCTACATCATTGAAGATAAACATGGATAGAAGCTCCACATTATTGAAGGGATGTAGAAGATCCCTACAACATTGAACACCATTGAATAAAGTCATTGGAAAACATTGAAGAGACAAAGCCACCTATGAAATCATAAGAAATATAAGGATGGTTGCCCTTGAAAAATAAGCATATTGCTATGGAAATAATATGTAGTAATACGTTGAGACAAATGTATTGAAGAATATATAAGGTGAGCGTTGAAATAGTGAAGATTTACATTGAGGAGAAATCTTAGAGGATTATTTTACATGCATATGCCATGTTGATTAATGTTGAAGGAATGTTAACAGAGTGTTACAAAGTAATGTCCATAGCCACATCAATACCCACCAAAGAAGGAAATATGCATTATGAGAGAAGTAGAAGCATTAGAGTACCAAGTGGTATGTACATGATAGAAACATAAAAATATTAACTCCCAGTTTGTCAAGAGTGCCAAGTGGCACATACAAGGTAGAAACATTAAGATATTAGTGCCCAGTTCATCAAGTGGTAAGTAGAAATTGAAATGTCAAAAGTTAATTCAAATCCAATAAAGGAAACATTCTCCCAAAGCACCAAAATATTGAAGAATGCATGGCAGATTAGTGTAGGTAAAAACGACAAAGGAAATTAACTATTGGATGCAGTTGGAGGTTACAAAGTGCATTGGTAAAGCTAATATTAGTTACAGGTATATTAAAGTCAAGAAGGGTCAACGAATCAGGCCAAGATAGCACATGTGAAGACATCACCATTCATAGACATACGTGAGAGAAAGTTTGTAGAAAAATTCAAGCATTGTTGACCAGAGATTACAAGCCTAAGGTAATCTAATTTCATTAAAATATACCATAAGATTTATATAGGAGTAATAAGGTATTTTATAAGGATATTATTTTCTAAGATGAAAAGCAAAGGAATTTTGAGAAGAATAAGTTTATATTGGAAATATTAGGTATAATAACAAGTTGAAGATTTATTTAAGGAGTAATTATTTGGTAGAAGATATTGGAGAAATATATATATATATATATATGAGTTTTGTAATCTAATTATTTAAAGTTACAAAACCATTTTTAGAATATTTGCATTTTAATTGAGCTAAAGTAATACAAATTTCTATACCATATTAGATTTATAATTATTATACATGTATTTGTTGTAAATTTCTAAAAATTGGAGGTATAAGGTATTCTACAACAACTTAGGAATTAAGAAATTTAGAAATAATATATTCTTGTGACTAGGACATAATACCTGTAACTATATTCACTACTCTTTGAGGCATAATAAACTAAACCTACAAAGAATGAATCATTTAAGAGGTATGGATAAACTACCAAGAGAAACATATCATCAAATGCAAATCATTCCTTATGTTTTTTTTACATGGTGTAATCGGTATTCGCCATGAATCCGGGTAAGCTATCCAATTTTTAATGGCATCCATAGTATTATGCATTGTCCACCTTGAAAGCTGCCACACAGATCTCCATGCAGTCCACCCTTATAACCACCATGCCATGATCATTTTAAACCTTTTGCACCGCTGAAAGCACTAGGAAAGGGATAAGTGTAAATCATTTCTTATGTTTTTTATCAACAATACAAGATTATTTTACATGAAAATAATTATACTATTCAATATGACAAGGATATTTGGTATATTGATTTAGGAGCAAGTCATCACATGATAGGAAATCTATAATGGTTTAACTACCTAGAGATTACTAATAGTTTTGGTATAAAGCTAACTGATGGAAAGAAATATTTAATTCATGGATATGGATGTGTAATACCTAATTCATTCTATCCATATTTTGTATTGAATAATGTTATGTATGTACCATGATTGACCACAAACCTCATCTCAGTTACAAAATTAATTGAGAATGGAAGAACAATAGAATTCAAATATATGGACAAGAAGAACAAATGTCTTATTAGAAGGAAAGATGAAATATAGGCCACACGTTCAGTTAACAAAGGTGTATATTTTTTAGATTCTATTGGTTTCTCACAAGAACTTGTAATGGCTCAAGAAAATACTAATGTTGTTTCTAAGAGATAGACTACAAAAAATAGAGACTCATTCTCCTACAAAAATACAATATTCAAATAAAATAAAATTAAAGGACTGTTTCCAAGACATCAACGAATTAAAGTTGAATATGAACCAAACCATATCAAAATATTTTTATAAGCTAAAGATCCATATTGAAGATAAGTCTTCAATAACCAAATAATGTAATACGGGGGGTGTTAGAGTATATTACATTATTTGGTACATGTCTTAGATTAGGATATACTTTGTGTTGTAATAAATGTAAAAGGGTGCATAATAGTTAATAATTTAAATGTGCACATTTGTTCATGTACATGAGTCCATAGAATAGGAAGTTGAATAGTCAAGAAATGGGAATGCCAAGAGTGCTTCATATGAAGAGTCACATTACATTATATATACATGGTAATGTGGAGTTGTAAGATACACAATTAGTAATAATATTACTTTCTTCTTTTAGTACTATGGCTTCATTTTCATGATCCTTTATTTATGCCATATTTATGAGTAGATATTGAAGTTATTTATGTGATTTATACTTACAAAATATTTCCATTATCATATGCATTAGTTTGGTACTTTATTTTATCTTTGTAAATTTGATTATCTTAAGTAATATGTAGCCTAAAGTTGATATAATCTAAATTTAAATCCTTTGTTTAAGGTTAATCATCGAGGTGGTTTAACCGATATTTCTAAGGGTAAATACATCAAAAGTGCTTTTAGTCTTACATAAAACATGCCCATAGACTTACACATAAATATGTAAATAATATTACATATAGAACTCTCATATAATTATATAGAAAGCACCCATAGGTTTATATAGAGAATTCCTATAGGATTGAATAGAACTTGCCTATAGGCTATATCAAGAGATCCCATAGGCACTTCATCACTATTGGCATTTGACTAAATAAGGCTGGATTATAGATATTCCAACACTCCTAACATATAATAACAACTAATAAATATAAATCTAAACACAAAAGAAAGAAATTTGTGTATTTGATACATGATGTAAAAATAAAAGTTTCTACAATTATTTTTTATGCGAACTAGAGTAGCAGAGCAAGAAAATTGACTATTATAGATCTATGTAATCCTCCTATCCAATATATTTATAGATATTTAGGGTGTTAAACCTTAGTTTCTGGGATTAGGGGAGGCTTGAATATGTCATGATGTTACATTATAGGAGAAGAGTGTTGAAAGCCTAATTTAACTTATGGCCAAAACTAAAATTATATGATATAATCTTGTACAGTTCTACGAGTAATCATTGCACAAATGTATTTAATTATTTATTTATCAATTAAAAAACATTTAATGTAAGCCTTATGGATCATGGTTAACATTATTATGGTTAAACCTATCTTATATTTTGTAATTAACCTAAATCCCATTTGTTATATAGGCTTAGGTTAACTTGATTATGTATTAGGGTTTTTAGTATTGGTATAAATACCCCTAGCTACTTTATCCATTGTATTAGAATTTTGTGATCCTTATCCATGGATAATACAATGATCATTTATGGTGCTCAAGTCAACCCATCAATATTTTCTCTTTTGTCCTTTTTATGATTTCTATACAAATTTAAGTGGATGGATTGCTTTTTTTTCCCTAGAAATATGGTATCAAAGGGGTATGAAGCATCATCATTTGGTCATGTAGAAAGATATTTTGGAACCTCCAATATTTCTTTTGACTTGTAGGAAAAATTACTTTTCAAAGCTTCATAAGCACCTTTGGAAACAGAGGAAAAGGGAATATCCAATATTTTTTCTCCAATTACTCATATTTTTTTGGAGAACTTATGTTTATTCTAGGTTATTTTCCATTATTATTAGAATACTTTTTTACCTATTTTGTGTAGATCCAAACCATTTACAATAGAATAAGTGTCGTTGCTTTGACTTCATAAGGGTATCTTGATTTCTTCATGAAGAGTCAAACATTTTTTCCTCATAAAAAGCACATGGTATCATTGTAATGGAGGAATAATTATGATGTTTTTGTCCCACTTGAGAAATTTAATGCCTTGGATGGAAGAAGGGAAAAAATTCATATTTAATTACTTCAATAAAATATTGCACAAGATATCTATTTAAATGGTTGGAGATTTTTACTATTATGGATTGTGATGCCTTTCTTCATTTAGAAGGCGCACCTTTGGACCTAAGGTGGTGAAGTAAATAGTTAACATATATGCATGTGGCATAAGGGTATTATAGCTTTTGATGAAAAGAGAAAAAATAAATTTATTTATTATTTTTTCTCCATGTGAAAAACTAGAAGGATTTTTTTTAAATTATGTATTTAAAACATCGGTCTATGGCTATTTTGAAGGGTAAATTTCTAGGTCTTAAAAACAATTGTAAGATTTTTTAAGTTCTTTATATTGGTGGTATTTTTCTGGGACCAATTAAAAGTGGAGGAACATTTCATTGTGTGATTATTTTTAAGACTTGTTGCCCCCATTCAAAAAGGTAAATTATAATATGTTATGCAACTAGAATCTTTGGTCCATATTCATGAGAAATATAGTTAGATTTATGGTACTAGAAGTAGTTATTGGATATTTTGGAGGCACAAAAAAATATTTAGAGAGTGTGCTAGTCAATCCCTCCTCTTCCTATCAAATGCTTGGGCTATTGGTTCATTTATATATGAAGATCAAATTATTTATGATCTCTTCTCTCTTATTATTTTGTCTAGATACTCTTGGAATTTTGTAACGGATCTTAACATAAATAAATTCATGCAATTCCTCTTTTGGAGATAGAAATTAGATTTTCTAAGATCAAGTTAAAGTTTTAAAAAAAGGTGAAATATTTTCTAAAAAGTAAAGTCATGCTTCCAACTCTTTTCTTCTACAACTATATAATATTGAAGGAAATTCTAAGAGGGGATATACTTAGCTTGTGTTCCTCATAAGTATTTATAGAGGTGTTATTTATATATAGGAGTATTTGATATTGATTATGGTGAGACAGTCTAGCTTGAGGAGATACTTGTGCAAGGGCATCTCTGCATATGAAAAATTTCAAATGAGAAGGTGGATTTAGCTAAGTCTTCCTCTAGTAAAAATGATGACTAGAGCATCCATTAAGGTCTTCTCTCATTGGCCTCTCAATTCGAGCATGAGGAGGTGTTGAAAGTGTTATTCGAATTATGGGCAAAGCCAACATTGTATGATATAGTCTTGTATAGGCTTATATGAAATCATTATATAAATGTATTTAATTATTTATTTATGTATTTAATTATTCATTTAATCTAACCCCTATGAACTAAGGTTAACCTTTTTATTTTTAAACACATCTTATATTTTTAAATTAATCTAAATCCCACTTATTTTGTCAACTTAGGTTAATTTTATTATGTATAAGGGTTTTTTATATTGGTGTAAAATAATCCCCATACATTGTATTAAAGTGTTGTGATCCTTACCCGTGAATAAATAATGATTGTTTATGGTTCTCAAGGGTACCCACTAGTTCTGTCTCTTTCATCATTTTTGTTATTTTTGTATAAAATTTGAGTGGATGGATTTTTTTTGTTCATTTTTGGGAATAGATGTAAAATCTAACAAAGAGGAGGAAATCATGGGGATTATGACAAAGCAAATGAGAAGACCAAAGTTATTTATGTATTCTAGGGCATTATGGTACTTACATTAATTTCGTAGTTGATGTTTATTTTAGCACATGCAAACATGATTAATTTTGGCCTATTTTTATAGATTCCCACTTACGTGTGCCTAAGTAGTGGATTTCGAAGGATAGAACATACACCACTAACTAAATGATGAGGTCTGATTAGACCTCAATTCATCTAAAAATGTGTTACTAGAGATATATATTATTTTGATCAACTCAAAAAGATGATAAAAATGAGATAGGTCTCTCACAAGGGTCCTCACACACCTAATACTCTTTTTTGGGTTTGAGAAATACAAATAGTTCTACCCAATTCACAATATTATAGACAAAAAATATTCTAAAATATAGGTAGTAAAAAATGACTAAACATAACCTAATTGAAAAAGCAAATCCTAGTGAAATATGTTCATAAAAGAGTTTATGAAATAACTTGCTTATCACTATGTTGTCATTTTTTTTTGTGATAAGGAGCCAAATCATTGTTTTGATACCACTTGTAAAAAACAAACTTCTAGAAAATTATAATTTAAATAGAAAATTCCAAAAATATAGTAATAGGAAACATAGACCAATGAATGCTATCATCAGGAATGAGTGAGCTAATGTTTAGTGGATGCGGCGACAATGAGGGTTTGAATTTTCTGGGCAGGAATCTCAGCCAAGGTGGTAGAGGTAGAGCAGGTACGAAAGGGGTGAGTGGGAACCTCGAGCATGGATCAAGCAAGGATCCAGAGGAAGGTGGTCAGTTTGTGGCAAATTTGGAGGCGGGCATCACACGAGGGCCCGAACATCCTCAGAAAGACCTCAAAAAAAAATATACAAAGGCCAATGCAGGGCCCAAGAAGTGGATGTATTTTGCTAATACTCTTAGAGGAAAAAGAAAGGAGGTTCTCTCTCTTCCATCCCTAGTTCTAGTAAATAATAAAATTTTGGCCTCGGCAAGTTCCATGAGCTCTTTTCTTTAAATGGAAGAATTCTCCCTAGTAGGCAAGTTTTTGGGAGGTAATCCAAACATGGATACTATCAGGGCTTGGGCAACGGGTAAATGGCGACTGGTAGGCAGCTTGGAGTTGGTAACTCTAACTCGAGGGTTCTTCATTACCTATTTTAACAATATGGAGTATGTTAATTGCATTTTAATAGGAGGTCCTTGGTTTTTGGGCAAAAGGAGCCTTTTTATCAGATGATTTGGTGAAGATTTCGATCTTGAAAGCAAAATATTAACATTGCCCCTATTTGGGTTCGTCTCCCAAGTCTACCTGCCCAGTTTTTCAATGAATATTGGCTGCAGGGCATAGCCAGAACTATAGGGGGCCTGATCTCCATTGACTATGCGATCTTGGCTAGGACAAGGATGACTCATGCATGAATCTATGTAAATGCTAATTTTGAAAATGAATTGCCAAGGTTTGTGGAGATAGAGGATGGAGAATACTATGAAAAATAGTCGGTAGAATACGAAATAGATTGATATTCTATGCATAATGTAAAAATAAAGGACATCTATGTAATCAGCACCCTAACCTGGCAATGAATAGAGAAAAACAGAAGCAGGGAATGCTAGACAGAGGAAATTTGATTTTCCTTGGCAAAGTCGATTTCAATCAGGCAAACTATGTCTACCAAAAAATAAAAGAGAGGGTGCAGGGTCCCAACAAGACAAATGAAAAAAATAGGTTTTTTGCAACCACAATACTCACATAAGTTCCAATCCTCTAGTTTCAAATAAATTTTCAATTCTATCCAATATGGGAGTAGGAGGATTATCGAAAGACATGGAAGCCCAAAACCTTCAGGCTAACCTTTCTGACTCTCTAGAATCCCCATCCAAGTCGGGATCCTCAAACCCTAATTCTAAAATTACTGTAAGCCCCATGGGCATCACAAAGCCAAACCCTAATGCTTGATATCTAGAATCCCCATCCAAGTCGGGATCCTTAAATCCCAATGCTAAAAATACTTCAAGCCCAGTGGGCATCCCAAAGCCAAATGCTAATGTTGAAGAACTTAGGAAGAAATTTGAGGCATTGGAAAATAAAAAATCTCATCTCCCTAACATCATCACTAGGAGCCAGGTGAATCCTACTAAGGGGCCATCTCGTAGACCAGGGGAATACAGGAAAAAAGGAGAAGATTTGGATGTAGGGGTGGAGATATGTGAAAATATTTAGACTAAGGAATATGGTAGTCCGATTCTGCAACAAATTACCTCCCCCCATTTTAGTCCTAAACAAACTAGGAGCACTGTGAAGTCTCCTATAGATTTTGGCAGTGAAAAAGAAGAGGGAGAATATCAAATGCTGAGCATCAAAAAATTAAAACTGATAATGACATTGCCAATGGAAAACAGAGAACCTTGTTTCAACAGGTTATTTCGGGTTCTGAAGACAAAAAATTAGGAAAACCCCCTCAAGGGAGGGGGAGAGGAAGAAATCCCAAAAAATCTAAATGAAGTTCCTCTCATGGAATGTGAGAGGCCTCAATGGCCTGCCCAAACACAGGGAAGTCGATGCAATAAGAAATAAAGTGAATCCAACTATTATCATGTTGCAAGAAACAAAACTAATGAGATTCAATAAAAAAAGTAGCAAAAAAATCTAGAATCAAGGGGAGATGGTTTGCAAATCAGCCAGAGGAGCGTCTAGAGGCCTTATGACTTTGTGGGATCTTCGGATAGTAGAAGGCACAATTATTCAAAAATACGATAGGGTTCTTAGTGTTTTATTTAAGGAAATAAACAACAACAGGTTGTGGATCCTTTCAAATATTTATGCCCCAACTTCAATTCAAGGGAGAGCTCTACTATGGGATTAGTTAGGCAATCTGAGTGAAATCTGCCATAATGTCCCCTGGATTTTGGTTGGTGATTTTAACACCCCTCTTTACCATTTAGACAAAATGGGTGGAAATGGACCACCTATCAAGAGCATTGATGATTTCAATGGCTTTGTGAACTCCAACATGTTGATGGATGTAAAAATTAGAGGAATGAATTATACCTAGAGCAATTGGCAGATAGGGTGTCATCTCATTTAAGAAAGGCTTGATAGGTTTTTTATATCAAAGGAGGCTACAACTCTGTTCGGTGATTCTACCCTAAAAGCCCTTCCTAAAATTTCCTCTGATCATAATACCATTTTGTTGGAGATACCTAACTCTTTGTCCTTCAAGAAACATTTCATATTTCAATCTATGTGGATCAAACATTCTAGTTTCAGAGATAACTTAATTCAGTGGTGGCAGCAGCTTGTCAGGGGTAGTGCGGCTTTTAAAATTGCTGGCAAATTAAATTTTGTTAAGAAAAAGCTTCAAAATTGGAACAAAGAGGTATTTGGGAACCTATTTGAAAATAAAAAAATAGGTTGTTGAAATTTTGAAGATAATTGATCAGAGGATTCAACATGGTGATGCTGATGAAACTACTAGGCAGGAGGAATGAACAAAACTAGCAGAGTTTCATAACATTTTGGCCTATGAGGAAATATATTGGAGGCAAAAATCAAGGGCTCTTTGGTTGAAATATGGAGATTAAAATTCCAAGTTTTTTCACATCACCATGCTTAGAAACAAAAGCAATAACAAGATAAAAATTAAAAAAAAGCAGATGGTTCTATTACTCAGGACTTAACATAAATCAGAAAGGAGGCAATAACTTATTTCAATTCTATCCTTGGTCAAGAATCATAGTGCAATGAGGAGGCCAAATATATTCTCTTGCAATCCATTCCTAGCATAATAAATGAGGATATAAACCTTAAGCTTCTAGCTCCATTTTTTGATGAGGAAATTAAGGAAGCCTTGTTTAGCATGGAGCTAGACAAAGCCTCGGGACCCGATGGCTTTCCCCCTCGTTTCTATCAAGATTTTTGGGACATCGTAAGTGAGGATGTAATTTTTGCTGTCAAAGAATTCCAAGCAAGCAATCATATCCCAAAAGGTCTCAACTCTACTTTTATTTCTCTAATTCCTAAGAAGCAAACCCCTGAATCTATGTGTTGGTTTGACTTTTATACACACCCTGTGAAGAATGAGCATGAAATCCCGATAACACTTATAAGGGATAAATCCCACTCACTTTAGGATCTTGCTGGATATCCAAGGTGTGAGTTATAGAGTTGGGTCGAATGTCTATTCACTTTTTTCTGCTTCTGGAATAGTTTCAAGTGGACTGTCTGTTACCTTACAATGGGTTCTGGACTTGTTCAGTAATGTTTTTGAAATTGGTTATCTTTGTGGACACTCAGATTTACAATCAATTGTTTGATCTAGCTCTTTATGTTTTAGCATTTTTAAATAAAAGACAAATTCTAAAGAAAATAAAAATGGATCATTCAATGGGTGGAACAGAGAGAGTAGAGTAGGGTAGAAAGAGAAGTTTACCTAACTTAGCTACAAAACCAAAACTACCAATTTTAGTTATACCGGTTAGCTTCACAATAGAACAAATCAAAGAGGAAAGTGTCCAGCTTTCTAAGATCACCTTCCACTAAGAGCATAAGATAGAGACAAAAATAGATCTGAAAGAAAATTATAAACATAAGGGAAGTCGGTTAAAATTGGTATCTCTCACCAGCAACCTAGCTCGCACAGTGAGGACAGAGCAATTAGAATAGGCCTAAACCTTAAGTCTGTAATTTTCCCTAGCATACAATAAAAAGAATGAAGCCTAGTAGCATATCTAATCTTGATAACATAGATCTACAACATAAATTAAATAAACCTTAACGAGACGAAAAACAAAAGAAGATGAACTTATCGCAATCTAAAAGAGATTAGGCTCCTGGCCATGCTATCATAGAAAAACGAAAATACACCAACTCCAGGTCCAGAACAAAGCATTCAAACAAGATTTGCAGGAAATTGCTCCAATAGCTTTTTATTCTAAGTTTTTGCCTCTTGAATTTACATCCGAAAGAAGTATATATAGACTCAGGACAAACCCTGATCTTTTCAAAAATATCTTCTTCCAAAACCCTAAATCTTATCACTTAAAATCTTACTGCCTAGGTTTTACAATATAAGGCCCTTTAAAAATAGAGTTTTGATAAACCCTAACCATTCTGCAAATCTTAGTGCAGTTACTTGCCATAAATGGAGAAGGCATGATCTGATATTATTCTCATCCATATGTAACTGCAAGTAAATATCTTCATTTTCTGTCGGGAACGTTTCATTAATTTCTCAGAGAAATTCGTATGATTCATTGGTTTCTCTGACATTTTATCTTCACAAAGCCACCTCTGAGTTGAAATTCTCTACACGCCATTAATTTCACCATAAATTCTCCTGTTAAATGCATCCATCGAAAAATTTTGATAACTATGTGTAGATATTTTCATTTTTCGATTAATTTTCGACATATTCCATTAAATGAGGCAACTGCTTAGTCATCGTAAAGTTTTCTTGCGGCCAGATCTGTAAAATTTGGATGGACCAAAAATTCCCAGCATCCCCCATTTCTATTTGACGGCCTTCGCTTGATCCACGCTTATTTTGTCTTTTTCGCCATTACTTCTGCCAGTATGCAACTGCCAGCTCGCTTTCTGCAAAAGACAAACAAGGATTAGTATTTTAATATTATTAAATTAAAACCTTAATGTTCATTATATGTCGACTTTATTTATTTTGACACGTGTCACGAAATCATGATGCTTTCCTTCACCTTGCCTCTGTCTCAACTTCCTTGCTCTTCTGTCGTGAAACCGTGACATGTCACGATTTTGCGACATGTCATGAAATCGCGACGTCCCCCTTTACTTGTCTTCCACTTTGCACCTTTGCCATGAAACTACGACATGTCACGATTTCGTGAAATGTCACAAAATCGTGACGTCCTCTTTACTTCTCTTCTACTTTGCACCTTTTCGTGAAACCGCGACATGTCGCGATTTCGTGACATGTCGTGAGATTGCGACGTCCTCTTTACGTCTCTTCTGCTTCTCTTTCTCCGTCGTGAAACCATGACATGTCATGATTTTGTGACATGTTACGAAATCACGACGGTTCCCAACTTGGCTCCATTTGCTCTTTCTTCGTCATGAAATCGTGACATGTCATGATTTCGCGACATGTCACGAAATCACGACGATCTCCCCACTTGGCTCCATTTGCTCTTTCTTTGTCGTGAAACCGTGACATGTCGCGAAATCGCGACGGTCTCCCCACTTGGCTCCATTTGCTCTTTCTTCATCGTGAAACCGTGACATGTCATGAAATCGTGACGGTCTCCCCACTTGGCTCCATTTCTCTTTCTCCGTCGTGAAATCGCGACGGTCTCCCCACTTGGCTCCATTTGCTCTTTCTCCGTCGCAAAACCGTGACATGTCGCGATTTCGTGACATGTCACAAAATCATGACATCTCTGAGGGTTGGCCTTTTCTACCAAAATATGTCACGATATCGCGATGTTTCCGAAAATGAAAAATGTCACGATATCGCGACGTTTCCAAAAACAAAAATTTGTCGCAAAATCGCGACATTCCCAAGTGACTTCCACTAAGCCAATTTTCCAGAAATTGCAGGTTGACTCTAATGAATTTATTCATCTATATTCTGCATTTTTACATATCAGTGAAAGATCTTTTTTACTCAGAAAGATTTTAACATTAAAAAAGTGAATTCTAAATTGAAATTAAAGCATATGCAAGCCTACTTAGATCTTTGGAATATGCAAAACTTGAAAAAGAAGGATGCAAAATTTGGAATAAAAACCTGAAAAACATTAAGAGGGTCCCTATGGCAAAATGAAAACCAAAAATTTCAAAGGATGAAATTTCATTTTTTTAGTGGGGGTGTGTTGCTTCTCAACAAATGGCGATATCTGCGGGTAAAATAGTAGCACTATTTTAGAATCTAGGACTCTAGTTTCAAAACAATATAGACCATGTACCATGCTTTGCCACAAATATTCTTCAAAATAATTTAACTACTACCTAATAGTTGTTAAAATTTCCCAAGGACATACTAGGTTGAATCACTTAAGAAATATTTTTGATGTGCAATTATAAGCATATAAAACTTTCTTCAAGAATGACTGGGCCTTCGAATGTTGTACTCTGGATTGATCAGCTTTTCTAGATTGTGAAAGGGGAAATCGAGTAGGGCTCTATTTACTAGTTTAGCCTTTTACAGCCCCGACAGAGTTACTCTTTAGATTTTCACGACCCTGATCCACAACTATGAGGTGGTATCTACAACTTGGTAAAAGAAAACATCTTCTGAAGCCTTGGCTATCTCTTTCATCACATAACTTTTTCTCTCCCTTTTTTTTTTTTTGTGGGAAATAAAAGAGTGCCAGTTTTATGTTGCCTTGCTCAACTTTCACCTTCTCTCTCTCTCTTTTGAAATATACCGAAATCTAGAAAGCCCTGCTAAAAACAAAATTTTTTTATTCTTCATCGATCTGGAAATTGCTTCAGCCTGGGTACTGATAGCCTCTTTGGACACTTAAATAATCTCACAAATCAGAGTCCCCTCTTGCAACCAACTTTTCTTGGATTCCCTAGGAGTTTCTTCAGCCCAACAGTATAGTAGTTTCTTTATAATTAAAATAACTATGGCAAGCAAGACACAAAATCCAATTATATTTCTACTATTGTTTTGAATAACAAAATAGTTCCACTGTTCAGTTTAAGCAGACTATCTCTCATTTAGAAACAAAACAAAATGAACACAGGATTTGAACTCAGAATAAAAGGTTGACTCTTTCTTTGCTGCCTAGGCAAAACCTTTTAAAAAAACAAAGCTTTAAAAGCTAAAATAAATTTGTACAGACCCCAAAGGATAAAACACAGAACTTTAAAATTAAATAATAAAATAAAAACAAACTACTTTGTACAGACCCCCAAAGGATAAAACACAAAACTTTAAAATTAAAAAATAAAATAAAAACAAACTACTTTATACAGACCCCCAAAGGATAAAACACAAAACTTTAAAATTAAACAATAAAATAAAAACAAACTACTTTGTACAGACCCCCAAAGGATAAAACATAGAAATTTAAAATTAAAAAATAAAATAAAAACAAACTACTTTGTACAGACCCCCAAAGGATAAAACACAGAACTTTAAAAACAAACAAAATAATAATAAAACAAACTACTTTGTACAGACCCTAAAGGATAAAACATAGAACTTTAAAATTAAACAAAATAAAATAGAAATAAACTACTTCAAAGCTTATTTACAATATATACACATGTTACAACGTCTTTGTGATTTATTCAAACGATGTGTTGGATGGGACAGCTGAGAAATAATGCTTTAGGTATTGACCATTAACAGGAAGGTTCAAAAAATTACCCTCAAGGTCCTGTAGACGAAATGCATTATTACCTAGGATCTTGACAATCTAGTATGGCCCTATCCATAGTGGCTGCAACTTTGTATGTTTTTCTTTTCATGGGCTTTGTCCCATAGAAGCACCAGGTCTGCGAGTCTGAAGGCCTTCACTCTGGCTCTTTTGTCAAACCAGCGCTTGACTGTTTCTTGGTGCCGACTGAAATGCTCTAGGGCTTGAAGTTGTTCATCCTGCAAATTAGTTAAATCCAAAATATGAGCCTTTGCATCTACTTGATCCTCAAAATAGTCTAAAACAAATTGATAAGTGGGCAACTTCAAAGAAATAGGAACAATGGGCTGAATACCATACAACAAAGCAAATGGGGATGTCTTAAGAGCTACTTTATGTCTTATCCTATTAGCCCAAAGTGCATATTGCAGTAATGTGTGCCACTATCTGGGTTTGTCTGTAGCAAACTTCTTAATGGCATTCATCAGATTCTTATTTGTGGACTCAGCTAGTCCATTACCCCAGGGGTAATAGTTGGATGCAAATCTGATGACTATCCCCATCTGGTATGCCCACTCTGCAAACTCTAATGATTGAAATGCTGGCTCATTGTCGCACACCAAATTCAAAGGAACTCAAAACCTGGTTATGATATTTGACTCTAGAAATTCGATCACCTCATGGGTGGTACTCCTCATGGTGGCTGCTGCTTCAACCCATCTTGTGCAATAATCAGTGGTCGTTAGAACATACTTATGCCCTACTGATGAATTTGGGTTTATCACACCCACAAATTCAAGTCCCCATTGCATAAAAGGTTTGTTTATTACAACAGGCTACAATGGTAGAGCTTGATTAGCCTCTTTGGATGCAAAAGTCTGACACTGATGGCAAGTTCTCACATGCTGATGTGCATCTTTAAACAATGTAGGCCGATAATAGCCTACTCTCAATATCTTGTGTGCAGTAGCGAAACCTGAAGAATGCCCCGCCCCCTAACTTCTCATGAAAACTGGACATCACCTCATTGACTTCATTCTGAGAAATGCATCTTAAGAATATGCTAGCATAATTTTCTCTATACAAGTTACCTCCTTTGAGCAAAAAATGAGCAGATTTCAACTTTAGTGCTCTTCTTTGGGTTCTATTTAGGTGATATGGGAAAATTTCAAATTATAGCAAATGAATGATATCTCCATACCAATCATCGAATTCAGAATCCAGCTGATTAATTTCTCCTTGTATAGGTACTTCAACAATATGTCGATACAACCCAAGTCCTCTGATTAATTTTATAGGCCAAATTTCTAAGTCGTATTCCTGCAGTATTGTAACCCAATTACCTCTCAGCTCGCCCAATTCGTCTTGGCTTAACAAGTATTTAACAGCTGGATCAGGAACTATAGCATGGAATTTGCTTCTTAGTATGTAGTGCCTGAATTTCTTAACTACTTTTACTAAGGCATAGACTTGCTTATCCAAGCGAGAGTATTTGAGCTCAGCCCCCTTTAAGTTGGTACTCTTGAAGGCAATCGGATGCTCCCCTATTTCTCTTCGTTGGGTCAAAACCGTAGTAAGTGTGTGTTTAGAAGAAAAAGAGTACAAATAAAAATTTGTACTGAAGTCTGGGCTCACCAGCACTAGAGCTTGTTGGATGGCAGATTTGATCTCCTGAAACGCTATTTTGGCTTTTGTTGTCTAAACGATCTTAGCAGTTTCCTTCAACATGTCATTTAGTGGCTTGACTATTTCTGCGAAGCCGAAGATGAATTTCCTGACAAAATTAATTTTCTCGAAAAAGGATCTTAACTCTTTCTTAGAGTTAGGAAAGGGTATCCCAGATATGGTTTCAACTCTGTCAGGATCCATGGAAATGCCATCTTTGGTGATCAAGTGTCCAAGGAGATTTCCTTAAGTTACACCAAAAACACACTTCTTCGGATTCAAAGAAATGCCGAACTCCCTGCATTTGTTGAAAATAGACTCCAAGTGCTTTACGTGGTCAAACCGAGATTTAGAGAAAACTGTCAAGTCATCCATGTAAACAACAATACACTTACCCATAAGGCCTTTGAAAGCATGATCCATTGCACGTTGAAAAGTAGCTCCGACATTAGTCAATCCGAATGACATTCTTTTGTAGGCGAAAGTTCTCCACTTGGTTGTGAAGGCAGTTTTCATCCTGTCTTCCTTCTCAACTACTATCTGATTATACCCTGAGAATACGTCTAAGAAAGACATCATTTCCAAACCATTGACAATCTGTAGCACCTCATCCATGGAAGGCAGAGGATAATTATCTTTCTCAAATGCTTTGTTCAAGTTTCTAAAATCCACACACAAGCGGATCTCTCCATTTTTCTTTCTGATTGGCACCAAATTGGCCACCCAAGTAGAATGCCTAATGGGAAAAATAATGGCGACACTCAATAATTTTTCTACCTCCTTCTTGATGAGGGGCTTTAGCAAAGCATTGACATGCCTCTGTTTTTTTTGAAATTTTTTGCAAAACTCTTTTAAAGGTATAACATGAGTGTAAACTTTCGGATCAAAAACCTTTAAGTCTTTGTAAGACCAAGCCATAACATCCTTGGACCTGTGAAGAAAATCAATCATATTTATTTTTATTTTAGGGTCACAAGTTTTAGCCAACTTAATGTGCCTGGGATCTTCTTCAGTCCCCACATTCAGGTTCTCAGTCTCACTGTTTGTTACACCAATAGAATCCCTAGAACTGACCTTTTGCTTAATTTTTTCAACATAAAAAAGCCGCTCTAGTTCCACCATCCCTTTTGGAATTCTGTTATCTTTCAACCTTATTATTCCCCTTTCATCATCTAACTGTTCCAGCAAAGTATCCCTTTGACCATCATTGATTATAGCATTTTCAAACGCATTGGTACTCTGTAAAAAGTTTATAATCTGTTGGTCATCAGAGAAAACCTAAAAATTATCCACATTATTTGGGACCGAAGGACAAGGGACTAACTCGATCAAAAACTTGTTCCATTTGAATTCTTTCAACGGCTTCAGACTTGCGGCCGATGAAGCTAAGACATCTGCACGTGAATTTTGCTCTCTAGGTATGTGCGTTAAATTAAAAGCATCAAAATCTTCCACGAGATCCCACACTCGGTGTTTGTATCCTTTTAAATAGGATGCTTTGCATTTGGAATTTACCTTTAACTTGATTAGCCACCAACTCTGAATCTGTAAAAACTTGGATATTTCTTACACCTCTATCCAAAGCAAATTTCAATCCTAGCACCAGTGCTTCGTACTCGTTGAGCAAAGTGCAGCAAATAGTATTGTCATTGTTGTCAACACAGTCAAACAGATTTATTGATGCAATGGACAAGAGTTTATTGAACAGCAAGGTGCAGCCAAAGTACAAAGGATAGGAGTTCAGGTGTTGAGCAAGGTGTTGCAGGGAGGATTGTCATTGTTGTCAATATAATCGGTTAGATCTAATGATGCAATGGACAGGCGGTTCGAAGTCACTCAGATGCAGAGGATAAAGTTCAAAAGTTAGTCAGATCATGAGTCCTTAAATGATAGATGCACAGAAACAGAAAACATAATTTAGAATGAGAAGAAGAAGTCTTTAGATCCTGAGATGTCAAGAAGCAGAAAGGTTTTTTTTGAAAACCAAGGCAGTCAGAATAAAAAGTTTTATTTAAAACCATGGATAACATATTTGAAATGGGTATTTCTTAAAACCCAAGTTGGCTCTTCGTTTCGTTGAAAAAGATGCCCCGATGATAAAGATATTTAATTTTAAATATTTAGTTTAAATTTTAAAGGTTTTTTGTGAAAACCAAGGCAATCAAAATAAAAAGTTTTATTTAAAACCATGGATAACAGATTTGAAATGGGTTTTTCTTAAAACCCAAGTTGGCTCTTCGTTTCGTTGAAAAATATGCCCCGGTGATGAAGATATTTAATTTTAAATATTTAGTTTAAATTTTATTTTATTTAAAATTTAAATTAAAATATTAAATTAAATTAAAAGGGCCGACATGTTACTATTTCGCGACAATAAGCTACAGGAAAGTGACGAAGGTGGAAGAAGTGTTTGAGGCCGACAAAGTTAAATCTGGGCCGACGGATTTTAGGGTTTGGCAGCTGACAAATTCTAGGGTTTCTCAACAGACATTCTTTTAGGGTTTGTTCCTAAAACTTCTTCTATAAAAGCAAGGGTACTTCGAGTTTGAACAATGGGGTGAAAAGATAAAGTGTGAATGCGAGCATAGTGTTTGTGAAAGTGAATTTCATGTTGAGTAGAGAGCAGAATGTGAAACGACACAGAGTGTGCGAAGCGTGTGCGCAGAGAAAGCAGAGTGTGCAGAGAAGCACGAAGGGCAAAGTTGATTGCAAAGTCTGGCTGTAGCAGTGCAGCAAACTGTGTGAAGTGATTGTGCAAGAGAGAGCAGAGTGCACAGATATTGCAAAGGTGATGTAAACCAGTTAGAGTCTTGCAATAACAAAGGTATATGTCAAACATTTTTTATTCAATATTGAAGTCCAGTTGGTGCTGGCAAATTAAGGGGTTGGTGCCTCTTTCCAGTTGGTGCTGGCAAATTAAGGGGTTGGTGCCTCTTTCAGTAGGTGCTGGTAAAATAGGAGTTGGTGCTCCATTCTGTTGAAGCAGATAAAGTTAAGGGGTTGGTGCTCCTTCTAGTTGGTGCTGGTAAAGGATTATGTAAAGTTGTAGCTTTGCATTGACTGGATTTGGATGGTAGTCCAAGCAGTATTTTTGAGGAGTAGCCACATTGGTGAACCTCGTTAAAATGTTGTGTTATGTGTGATGCTTTATTGATGCATTTAGTATCTCTTTTATCTGCTTTAAACTGCTGCTGGTTTTATAATCTAATTGTTTTAGAAGTTTTTAAAGAACACACTGATTCACCCCCCCTCTCAGTGTCATTGTGATTATAACATACTCTACTAAATTATTTGTGCAAGGGAACTGTAGGCGATAAGACATAAAATATGTCTAACTCTTAGGACCTTTAAGGACTGCCCCTGTACTAGAACCCTATTTAGATTTAGCCCCCATCCACATGAAGTGTCCAAACTTCATTATTATGAACAAGACGAGCTTTACTAAACTTCTCATTTTGTCCGGTTGTTAAATTATAAACCCCAATATCTACATTAGCAATATTTACAGTCTCATTTTCTGCATTATATTCAGTGATCGTATGTTTGTATCTAGGTTTTCTTTCAACCCTTAATTGGTTTGCAACTCCTTTCCACGATAACCACATATGTGAAAAATCAGTTGCCAGGTATCCATTCAAATATTTCGACCAATCTCTGCTCAGAAGCATCCCGTACCCCATGAGAATATCTACCACCTAAATTTCTATTATGTGTTGTGCCCTTGGCTCAGATGCTAGCTGGATATGAATATTCTGAAGTTCACCTACTACTTTAACCTTTGAGTTATCCAATTGGACAACTCTTCTTTTAGACTTCATTGGGGTTAAACCCAACTGTTGACAAATGGCCAAAGGCATAACATTGGCTGAAGCACCCGAATCTACCAGACACTTGTGTAAGTTTTTCCCCAAAATACGAACGATCAGTAGAAAATGTGAAACTTCAGTCTTCTCCTTATACATGGCCACATTTGCATTGGCCATCTTCTTTCCTTTGTCCAAAGATTTGGTAGTAGGCCCAGAGTATGTTTTAATCAAGTTATCCCTCTGTTTCAAAATTTGAGCTAACTCATGGAGAGTGATATTAGCTTTGATCTTCTTCATGTCCTCCACTATATTATATCCCTTATTGAGTGGAGGGACAAATGCATCTGGTCCTCTCGGATTTCCTCCCTTGGGTGGAGATGGGTTATTACTTGAAGATGGATCTGGAGGAACATTGTGGGAGTTGTCCGGAGGGGTAGATGTAGTGTTGGGCTTCAAATTTCTGTTTCTGAGGTTGTAGCTGTCCCTTCTGTATTGTTGAAAAGCCTGCACCTCATCCATTGGCATCTCCACTACATTCTCAGACTCACCCAAAAAAGTGAAAGAATCTAATACCATAGTTGCACTATGACTGGATGAACTTGGGCCATAAGCATTTCTTTGATGTTCAGGAGAAATCAACTCACCAGATAAAGCTTCAAAGGCGTTACAAAATTCCAAACAATCCAATTCCCCATGCTGAGAAGTAGCATGTATCCTGCACCAGTTAGGCAAAGCCAAATCATAAATATTTACATCATGACCTTTACCTTTATAATCCTTATTGGGTTCGTATGGGGTCCGAGTAAATCTATTCTGCTGATAGGAAAACCTGTTTGAGTTCTCACCAGTAGAAACCTGCCTTTTAAAACTTAAAAATTCATTGGACAACTTTTGGACTATTTTTGATACTTCCTCAACTCTTGTGTTATTAGCTTCTTTACCTGGATTCTATACATTTTCAGCAGGTGTTACAGCCAATGGATTTCCTGATGGTGGAGTTTGACATACTGGCAACATCATCTGATGCGATATGGGATTGAAAATAGGGGTACCTTGTGTGACCAAAGTAATTTGATGAGCATTTAAAGGTTGGGGTCCCAAGCTGTCTTTCCGAACCAAAGCTTCTTTGTAAGCTTCTGTTAGATTGGTAATAGAGGAATCTCTTTTCAAGAAAACAAAAGTCATTGGATCTAGAGAATTCCTAAAAATTTCTAATGCCAGGTCTGCATTTGGCACATAATAACCAGTCAGTCTACTATAAG
Organism: Wollemia nobilis; assembly: GCA_028583015.1. Lineage (NCBI taxonomy): Eukaryota > Viridiplantae > Streptophyta > Pinopsida > Araucariales > Araucariaceae > Wollemia > Wollemia nobilis. The sequence goes on along the minus strand of JAQPPZ010014629.1, from coordinate 807,817 downwards.
CCTTATAAAATATGACATTGTAAGATCTGATAGATTCATTTATTTTTCTTTTAATACCAAAAAATTGCTGATATAATACACTGGGGATCTATCACTTCACCAAACTGCGATACAAAAACCTTTTCCAAGTCATTTCAATTGGTAATAGAATCGTTAGTGAGATTTAGAAACCGGTCGTAAGCTCCCTCCTGGAGAGTGAACAGGGAACAATCTACAAGCCACATCTTCATGCTATACATTTAACAATTTTAGAGCATTCTTGAATGCTACTAGGTGTTCCTCTGTTGTCCTAGTCCCATCATACTTGTATCTGGGAAGATATCTCTCAAGATTTTTGGGTAGGTCATGGGTTGCACCCGAGATATTTAAGGTAGTGGAACCCAACTAGTTTGCCATTACTACTTGATTGACGATGATACTTTCAATTGTAGTTGGAGTAACTACAAGTGGTGACAAAACTATTTCGTGACAAGGACTTGGCCCTTTTGAGGCTGCTTCTTCTTGGAGTTTCTAACTCGAGCACAAGGAGCTCTCCAGCTTTGGAATGGGACCTTGTTACTCTATAAGTGGAATCCAACTTTTCACAAGCAACTTATAATCTTACAATCCTTAACAAAGTACTGAACTTTAGGCCCTCCTTCTAGCACTAATTTTAAATGTTGGTGTTGAGTTCCGCTATTTAGGCAAAAACTCAAACAAACAAGTTTTAAAAGGTTGAGGAGGAGGGAAAAATGCTACCAGACTCTGGATAAAACACAGTATTTGTTAAATACCACATACAATCATATTTCTCAACCCAAGCGCACTAAGAACGTAAGTTCTGGCCCTCCTTCTAGCACCAATTTTAAATGTTGGTGTTGAGTTTCATTGTTTAGGCAAAAACTCAAACAAACAAGTTTTAAAAGGCTGAGGAGGAGGGAAAAAGGCTACCAGACTCTGGATAAAACACAGTATTTGTTAAATACCACATACAATCATATTTCTCAACCCAAGCGCACTAAGAACGTAAGTTCTGGCCCTCCTTCTAGCGCCAATTTTAAATGTTGGTGTTGAGTTTCGCTGTTTAGGAAAAAACTCAAACAAACAAGTTTTAAAAGGCTGAGGAGGAGGGAAAAAGGCTACCAGACTCTGGATAAAACATAGTATTTGTTAAATACCACATACAATCATATTTCTCAACCCAAGCGCACTAAGAACGTAAGTTTTGGCCCTCCTTCTAGCGCCAATTTTAAATGTTGGTTCGACTTTTATACACACCCTATGAAGAATGAGCATGAAATCCCGATAACACTTATAAGGGATAAATCCCACTCACTTTAGGATCTTGCTAGATATCCAAGGTGTGAGTTACAGAGTTGGGTCGAATGTCTATTCACTCTTTTCTCGCTCGGAATAGTTTCAAGTGGACTGTCTGTTACCTTACAACGGGTTCTGGACTTGTTCAATAATGTTTTTGGAATTGGTTATCTTTGTGGACACTCAGATTTACAATCAGTTCTTTGATCTAGCTCTTTATGTTTTAGCAATTTTAAATAAAAGACAAATTCTAAAGAAAATAAAAATGGATCATTCAATTGGTGGAACAGAGAGAGTAGAGTAGGGCAGAAAGGGAAGTTTACCTAACTTAGCTGCAAAACCAAAACTACCAATTTTAGTTATACCGGTTAGCTTCACAATAGAACAAATCAAAGAGGAAAGTGTCCAGCTTTCTAAGATCACCTTCCACTAAGAGCATAAGACAGAGACAAAAATAGATCTGAAAGAAAATTATAAACAGAAGGGAAGTCGATTAAAATTGGTATCTCTCACCAGCAGCCTAGCTCGCATAGTGAGGACAGAGCAATTAGAATAGGCCTGAACCTTAAGTCTGTAATTTTCCCTAGCATACAATAAAAAGAATGAAGCCTAGTAGCATATCTAATCTTGATAACACAGATCTACAACATAAATTAAATAAACCTTAACGAGATGAAAAACAAAAGAAGATGAACTTATCACAATCTGAAAGAGATTAGGCTCTTGGCCATGCTATCATAGAAAAATAGAAATACACCAACTCCAGGTCCAGAACAAAGCATTCAAACAATATTTGTAGGAAATTGCTCCAACAGCTTTTTATTCTAAGTTTTTGCCTCTTGAATTTACATCCGAAAGAAGTATATATAGACTCAGGACAAACGCTGATCTTTTCAAAAATATCTTCTTCCAAAACCCTAAATCTTATCACTTAAAATCTTACTGCCTAGGTTTTACAATATAAGGCCCCTTTAAAAATAGAGTTTTGATAAACCCTAACCATTCTACAAATCTTAGTGCAGTTACTTGCCATAAATGGAGAAGGCATGATCTGATATTATTCTCATCCATCTGTAACTGCAAGTAAATATCTTCGTTTTCTGTCGGGAACGTCTCATTAATTCCTTAGAGAAATTTGGATGAGTCACTGGTTTCTCTAACATTTTATCTTCGCAAAGCCACCTCTAAGTTGAAATTCTCTGCACGCCATTACTTTCACCATAAATTCTCCTGTTAAATGCGTCCATCGGCAAATTTCGGTAACTGTGTGTAGATATTTTCATTTTTCGATTAATTTTTGACATATTCCATTAAATGAGGCAGCTGCTTAGTCACCATAAAGTTTTCTTGTGGCCAGATCTATAAAATTTGGATGGACCAGAAATTCTCGGTATCCCCCATTTCTATTTGATGGTCTTTGCTTGATTCGTGCTTATTTTTTCTTTTTCGCCATTACTTCTGCCAGTATGCAACTGCCAGCTCGCTTTCTGCAAAAGACAAACAAGGATTAGTATTTTAATATTATTAAAATAAAACCTTAATGTTCATTATATGTCAGATTTATTTATTTTGACACGTGTCACAAAATCGCGATGCTTTCCTTCACCTTGCCTTTGTCTCAACTTCCTTGCTCTTCTACCGCGAAACCGTGACATGTCACGAAATCGCGACGTCCCCCTTTACTTGTCTTTCGCTTTGCACCTTTGCTGCGAAACCGCAAAGGTGCAAAGTAGAAGAGAAGTAAAGAGGACATCACGATTTCGTGACATGTCATGAAATTGTGACGTCCTCTTTACTTCTCTTCTGCTTCTCTTTCTCCGTCGTGAAACCGCGACATGTAGCGAAATCGCGACGGTCTCCCCACTTGGCTCCATTTGCTCTTTCTCCATCGTGAAATCGTGACATGTCACGATTTCGTGACATGTCGTGGAAATCGCGACGGTCTCCCCACTTGGCTCCATTTGCTCTTTCTTCGTCGCGAAATCGTGATGGTCTCCCCACTTGGCTCCATTTGATCTTTCTTCGTCGTGAAACCGTGACATGTCATGATTTTGTGACATTTCATGAAATTGCAACGGTCTCCCCACTTGGCTCCATTTGCTCTTTCTCCGTCACGAAATCGCAACGGTCTCCCCACTTGGCTCCATTTGCTCTTTATCCATTGTGAAACCGCGACATGTCACGATTTCATGACATGTCATGAAATCATGACATCTCTGAGGGTTGGCCTTTTCTACCAAAATATGTCACGATATCGTGACGTTTCCAAAAATGGAAAATGTCACGATATCGCGATGTTTTCGAAAATGGAAAATGTCACGATATCGCGACATTTCCAAAAATAAAAATTTGTCGCAAAATCGCGACATTCCCAAGTGACTTCCACTAAGCCAATTTTCCAAAAATTGCAGGTTGACTCTAATGAATTTATTCATCTGTATTCTGCATTTTTACATATCAGTGAAAGATCTTTTTTACTCAGAAAGATTCTAACATTAAAGAAGTGAATTCTAAATTGAAATTAAAGCATATGCAAGCCTACTTAAAACTTTGGAATATGCAAAACTTGAAAAAGAAGGAGGCAAGCAAAATTTGGAATAAAAACCTGAAAAACATTAAGAGGGTCCCTACGGCAAAATGAAAACCAAAAATTTCAAAGGATGGAATTTCATTTTTTTAGTGGGGGTGTGTTGCTTCTCAACACTATGGTTGACTTCAGGCTAATCAGTCTGTGCATTATTTCTTACAAGATCCTAACTAAATCCATTGCAAATAGAATGAGAGATTTTCTCCCCCACATCATAGATCCATGCCAGGGAAGCTCTATCCAGGGCAGGTCATAAGACTAACATGTCTATTTTTGCCCTCAAGCTTGATATGAACAAAGCATTTGATAGGCTAAATTGGGAATTTCTGATTGTTGTCCTCCTTAAGTTTGGTTTTCACCACCAATGGGTTAATTTTATCAAAGAATGTATTTCTAAAGCATGGTTCTCGATTCTGGTTAATGGAACAACTGCTAGTTACTTTCAAAGTCGCAGAGGATTTCGGTAGGGGGACCCTATCAGCCCCATGTTATTCATCATTGTGGAAGAAGATTTAGGCAAAACCATAAAAAATGCTTGAATTTCAAGGCTAATATAAGGAATCAAGGCAACATATCTCACTAGGGCTATTTCTCACCAACAATTCATTGATGATACCCTTCTATTGACTAAGGCATCGGTGGTTGAGGCCAAAAGAATTAAATACATCCTGCAACTCTACGAGGATGTTTCTAGTTAGAAACTTAATTTCAGTAAAAGCAAGTTATATTTCTTGAACATTCCCATTCAAAGGTAATTAAGGATTGTAGAAATTTTAGGGTGTGATATATCAAACCTCCCCACTTCGTATCTTGGTCTCCCTCTTTTCATTGGTTCTCCAAGAGAGTCAATGTGGGACAGGGTTATTGAAAGAATTAAATAAAAAACATGCTGGATGGAAAGGTCATATTCTATCTCAAGAAGGAAAGCTAAACCTCACTAAGGCCTCTCTTCAAAGCATTCCAGTCTGTTTCCTCTCCATTTTCAAATCCCTTATGAAGGTTTTCTAGAAAATTGAGAAACTCCAAAAAGAATTTTTATGGACTAGATCAGAGGAGAAAAAAAGATACACCTTGTAGGATGGACCAAAGTGTGTAGACCCAGGGAAAATGGGGGCTTAGGTCTGAGGAGAATTGCTCATATGAATTTAGCTTTACTAGCTAAGCAGGCGTGGCACCTCATTTCTAGTGAATAAAATGAACGGACAGCTATCATAAAATGAAAGTATCTTAAAAATATGGAATTTCTAAGTGACTCAGTTCTAATCAGAGGTTCTGCTTTTTGGAAAGTAATTCTCAATTGTAAGGAAATCATAAAAAAGTTTTAATATGGGTTTTAGGCAATGGTGAGAGGATAAATTGTTGGAATGACAGGTGGGCTAGGGATGAACCACTAACACAATATCCTAACTTAGCTTGAATCAGAGATATCATGAAAGAACTCATTGGTAGAAAAGTCTTTGATTATATGGTTGAGGACAAAGGCAAAATGAAGTGGAAACAAATAAGGATTTAGGGATTTCAAGTGGAATCAAATGATATTTGTAAAATTATCGAGCAACAGTTTATCCTCATGAGACCCAAGGAATATCAAGTGACCTGGGCTCCTACGAAAAATGGGCAATTCTTTATTAAATCAGCTTACAAGATTCTTCTTGATGACGAGGATTTTATCCTCCAAAAGGACTTAGTTTGGATAAAAAATTTAATTCCAAAAATTGTAGTCTTTTCATGGTTGGTTATCCAAGGAAGAATTCTAACCATTGATAATATGATGTGTAAAATTATTTGTATCACTAATCGTTGTTATCTGTGCAGGGATAATTGGGAGACCATTTATCACATTTTCCTTGAGTGCCCTTTTCATTGACTGTCCTAAGTGGGGCTTTTTAGGCCTTCAATATTTCTTGAGTTAAACCAGCCACCATACTTGATTTGTTTGTCTAGTGGACTTACCCCTTTTCAAGCCAAAGACTTAGATACATGTGGAAAATTTGTCTCAATAACTATCTTTGGAAGGTGTGGTTATAAAGGAACCATAGAGTCTTTAATGAGTCTATCCATGATCATCAAACTATCATTGCAAGGATCTTATCCTTTGCCAATGAGAATGTGAACCTTATCCCTTTTGATAGCCATAAACCTCATCTACAAGAGACCATGATTGCTCAATATTTAAGCTTAACCTTGTTAGATGAGTCTATGCCTAGGGTAGTCAACCCTAGAGCCAATGTTAAGTGGTCCCCACCTCCTACGGGTTGGTTTAAGCTTAATTTTGATGGAGCGACTAAGGAAAATCTTGGAAGAGCAGGCACTAGTGGCATTGTGCGAGATAATAATGGGAATATGATGCTTGCATTTTCTGAATATTTGGGAACAAGGACGAACAACGAAGCTAAAGCTAGAGCTATGTGATAGAGGCCTTCAAATGACTCAAGACTTGGAAGGTAATTTGATCGTATAAGGAGACTCTATGCATGTTATAAATCTCCTCAATAATTGGAAAACACCTCCTTGGAGGATTAAAACAATTGTTGAAGAGGCTAGGATCCTTTTCCAGGGAATACAGGACAAAAAATCCCAACATGTCTTTCGGGAAGCTAAAAAAGTTGTTGATAAGTTGGTCAATTTGGGTGTCGATGGTGACAAACTTTTCAAATGGGAACACGGTGTCTCGAGTGAATTAGAGGAGCTTATTCAAAAAGAATTCCAAGAATGATAGTCAAATTTACCAATAGGGAAGGCACTGTAAGTTCGAAGGCTATGAGTATTCCCATCTCTTTTTTGAAATGGACTCACAATAAAAATTATTCGAGTTGTTAGTCTTGGTGGATGTTGCTTGGAAATACCACAAAGACTAATGGGGACAGTCACATGTCAGATAACATGGCTCCTAGTCATCTTAGTAATTTGAGGTTGGTTGATAATCACAAGGCAGGAAAGAAACGACAATATAAGACTTTGAAACAGAGCCACATGGACCACCAGATAGCCACCGCCATAAATCTAGCTAGCAGGTTCACTTCTCCAAGGCTTATTGGCCAAGATGGGATGTGGTCCCAAAGCATGTCATATATGGAAGAAAGCAATTACCAAAGAATTATTAAGAGTAACTATCAATACAGAGCTTGTGGGAGTTTTTTCAGTACTCTGCTATGTGTGTCTACAGCTTTTTTTTCTCCACTATTTCAAGGAAGGGATATGTGTCTGTTTTTTTTTTGTAATTATGATGCAGGTGTGTTTTCTCGGGGTATACCCAAAATGTTGTATGAGAAGTTTCTTTTTGATAACAGCTATGTGCCTTACCGGATGTAATGGCTTTGGTAGCATGTAGATTTTACATATATAGGATCCTTAGTAAAGACATGTTCATAAACAACCCTGGGTTGATTTTTGTAAAAGGTTTTGGGTCAACCTCTAAAACCCGATATTAATGCTATAGTATCTTATCTACCAAAAAAAAAAATAGTAATAGAAACATATAGTAGAATATTTGCATTAGATTTTAGATTGTAAAATAACAAATACCAAATGAACATAATAGATCCATATTCTAAATATTAGAATAATCCAAGCCACTTAAAGAGGGAAAAGTATATTATGCACATCCGTGACAATAAAAGTTAAACAAATTATGACCTAGATAAATCATAAATATTCTATTTAAATTCCACCAAAGTAATAAAATTTAACTCTAATTTTTAATGGATGACTATCCTAACGTAGGCACTGATCCAACAAAAATGATAGCTAGCATGGTTATATATATATATATATATTATTGTTTGTGGAAAACATCCCAAAAGGGATGCCACTTTCGGGTAAGACCCAAGGAGGCAGGGGTATCCATTTTTCCAAAATCACCCAGGACTCGAACCTGGCCTACCACCTTTGACATACTCAAGGAGAAAACAAACACACAAAACCAAATTAAAAAAAGTAAATAACAACAAAAAAAATAAAAAATAAAATAAAAATAAAAACTCCTTGAGTGTGTCAAAACCAAAAGCACAACCAAACACGCACAATAAGATAAATGAAACCACAACACAAACCACATAGAAAAACACAAGAACCACATAACAAAACAGAAACAAGACAAAAACAACAGAACACTACAAAGACATAACCCAAAAAACATGAAAAATAAACACAACCAAAACCTAGAAAATAAAATAAATAAAATAAAAATAAAAACAACCAACAACAGACAATAAACAAAAACAAAAAACATAGAAAACACTCACACATAAAAAAATGAAATAACACAAACAAAGAGAAACCCAAGAACAAGAACGAAAAAAACACAAGAACAATAAAAAAAAACATTAAAAAAAAAAAAAACAACAACAAAAACACAAGAACAACAAAAAACAACACAAAGAACACAAAAAAAAAACAAAACAAAACAAAAGAACCCACCCACCTTAAAAAACTAAACAAAAAAAACAAAGAAGACAAAAGAAAAAAAAAAAAAAAGAAAAAAAAAAATGAACAAAACAATGAACTATCTAGACCATAAGACTATTAATGCAAGAATCAACAGAGGAAACAAAATAAAGAATAGAATGAGCTAGGGAACTAAAAAAAATGAATGAACCAAAGAGAAACAAAAAAAAAAACAAGAAGAAACTAGGTACCTTCAGAACTGGAGCTATCCAAAGAAATGATAGAAAGAAGAGCTTCCCTAATTTGAGAAGCCCACCATATAGGAGGGTGGCCATAACAAGTAAGATAACCTTTGTCCAAAGCCCAATTAGCTAAAGCATCAACACTCTTGTTTTGATCTCTGACCACATGATTGTAATCAACTTTCAAAAATCCCATCTGGATTAATTGAATCTTCTCAATAATTATTTTTATTCTCCAATCCACCTTATGATTCTTAGAAGGAGTCTTGAAGAGATTAATCATAAGTTGAGAGTCAGAATCAACTAACACCTTTTCCCATCCAACCTTAGTAGCCTCTTGAAGGCCTCTAAGGATACCATACCCCTCAGGAAGGTTATTGGAAAGAATACCCAAATTCTCAGAAAAAGTAAAAACCAAGGAGCCATCCGAAAGTCTACCAATTCCTCCCACATCGGCTTTTCCAGGGTTCCCTCTAGAGGCTCCATCAGTATTGACTTTTCCAAAATCCTTAGGAGGAGGTTGCCAATTTCTAGTCCTATCCATCTTACTAATACTCACATTCCCTTTAAGTTGGTTGTCCTTAGAAGTTTTAATCTTCAATCTTTGCATCACTTGATCCCATCTTTGGTGGGAGTTTTGGGGGTGATTAAGGAGATGATGGACTGATTCAACTAAGTTGGCTATGGTCTTTTGCCAAATATAGTGAATATCCTTCCTATCTTGATTAAAAATTTGGTCGTTCCTTTCATTCCAAATATTCCAAAGAAGAATGGTAGAACCCATCCAAACTAATTGCCTAATAAAATGATCAACACCCTCTTGATTAGGCCAATCCCTCCAAAGCTGTTCAAAAGTGAAAAAATTGGACCATTGTAAGCCAAGTAAAGTTGCCATTCTCCTCCATAGCTCAGAGGCTAAAGTACACTCAATAAAAATATGGTTGATATTTTCTACATTCTCTTCACACATTTCACATCTAAAAGGGCCATGAAAACCATGCTTCATAATTTGCTCACCAGTAAGCACCCTACGATGCAATAAAAGCCAATTAAAGAACCTCACCTTAGGCCAGAGCTTTTGAGCCCACAATTGAGAAAATATGTCAAAAGAATGGTTGGGATTATTTTGGCATAAGGTCAAATAACCTTGAGCAACTGAATACTCACCCTTAGTAGTGTCGTTCCATCCAAAACAATCTTTATCATGGGACCAAGAGAGGGATCTCATATGAAGGATGCCTTGGATATCTTGTCTTTGCATTTCTAGGATTTGAATAGGCCAGTCCTCAATAGGGATCCAATATCTACCAACCTTTGAATTACCAGTATGGTACCGACAGTAATTAGCCACCTTTATCCAATTAGCTTGGTGAAGCTCCTCCATCCAAGGCCTCCAATCGAGAAACTGAGTTATCAAAGGCTTGTGACCATCCCAAGAATCTGTCCAAAAATTTGCATGTTGACCATTATGAATGATCCAAAATAATTTTTTCTTTATCAAATCCTCACCGAGTCTTAAGAACTGCTAAAATGGGAGAACCTTTGGTAGGAAGTTGATAGTGAACAAGGTCTTCAGGACTTTTGTTCTCAACATATTTAGCATGGAGATTATTGGCCCAAAGAGCATTGGGGTTATGCAACATCCTCCAATATAATTTAGCAGCTAAAGCTTTGTTGTTATTAATTGAATATTGGAATCCTAACCCTCCTTCACTCTTAGGAAGACATAAAGTATCCCATTTCACCAAGGCCCATTTTCTTTTCTCCTTAGTACCACTCCAAAGGAAACGATGACTAATTTGATCCAATTTTCGAAGAACAGCCTTTGGGATATTCAAAACGAAAGAAACATAAATAGGAATAGCTTGAAGGACTGATTTTACCAAGGTGATTCTAGCCCCAGAAGAAAGCCACTTGTTGGTCCACTTTCCAATTTTCTTCTTGACTTTGTCCAACAACCAATTCCAATATTTATTTTTTTGCCTTTGAATATTTATGGGAATACCTAAATAAGTGATTGGAAGAGAGGTCTTATTATATCTTAATTTATCCAAGACCATGGCTTCCTGTCTAGCAGAGCAGTGAAAGAAAATAACTTTAGATTTGTCTTCATTGATCAACTGCCCGATGAGCCTTAGAAAAATAGCTAATGATTTGCTTAATATTAGAAGCTTCCTTAATCGTAGCTTTACCTAAAAGGGTAGAGTCATACACAAATTGAAGATGAGAGATAGGTCTAGCTCCATGAGCAATGGTAACTCCCTCAAGGGTTTTGTTTTCCCTCTTTTTGGTTATAGTCCTACCCAAGCATTCAACAAGAATGATGAATAAATAAGGGGATAGCAGGTCACCTTGCCTAGCTAGCATGGTTATATTAGGACCATTACAGTTTGCTTCTATAATTTGTAAATAATACTAGTAGTGAAAACATAAAATAACTCATAAAATAAATCATTCCCATATTATTTCTCCATCCCACAATCTAACTTGGCCTTAGACCCATTCATTCTTTCACCCTAATCGTCCACTCAACATGTAAATTCTTAGGTCTCCTTGTGAACAACACAACCATATTTTAACATGTTATAATATATTGACTAAAAAATAATGTATTCTAATGGATTTGTGTTTTTGTGTGAAAATATGAAGAATAAATATGTCTTACTTTCCAAAAATAATAGTATATATAATCAATCTAAAAATAATGATATCTCTCTTGACTTTCAAAACAATTTTGCTTGCAAGATTTGTAAATTTTAAAATTGTATAGTCATAAATTTATCCATGATATAAATCCTCTATATCTTCTTCTTCTCTCCCATGCTCCATTTTTACTCATGTCCATACAGTCTTCGTCATAATAATTATCCTCTCAACATGCAAGTACCTAGGACTCTTTAAGCAAAACCACAATTATCCTCCAACTTGTAATAAATTAACTCAAAAAGGATAAATATTATTTCATGGAATTATCTCCTTTTTGGAAAGATAAAAATTTTCTTTTGTAGATTGATGAGAAAAAGTATATTATAATTATTTCTAGGTATACAAACAATTAAAATATATTTTAAGAGTGAGGTTCTCCATGATTACCAGTTATAATTAACAACTAAAAGCAACTTGAAGATTAGGATACTCCATGATTACCCAATTATGGTCTCTTTCCTTATCTCAATCATAAATTCTCCATCATCTTTAGAACCAAATATATGATAACTCAAATGTGATGAATCCCATGGTTTGTTTAACAATTTAAACCTAATTTTATTGTATCTATTCATGTTCATGATGATTTTTTCAAGTAAGATATGAGTGTAAGAAATTAAACATGATAATTCACTTCAGATGATTTCACTTTTGTACTTAGCTCAACCCTAAATTCTCCATAATATTTAATCATCAAAGATATAATGAATAAATTTGTGGCTCTGATGATTTGGTTCTAGTAGAGTAAAATTTAATCCATTCATATTTATCATGATAACAAGTATGATATGGGTGTCACAAATGAAAATAAAATAATTTCGGTCATAAACAAAATTAATTTGGGATGTAAATTTGAGGGATACTCTTTAGGATAAATAAAAATAGATATTTTATAAATGGGGTTCTCATTGGTTAATAGCTACAAGAAATAATTTAAAAGAATGTGCAAGACAATGGGGGTAAAAAGTGACCTTTAAGTGAATGTCATAACTCTAAAAAACTAGGGTTACTTAAACTTGGGGGAATTATTTGATTCATTTTAAATTCAAATTTGAAGATGTTTTATTTGCTTAGATAACTAGGAGTCCCCTCAACACCTCTTCCTCTCATGTCCTTTCTCCCGTTCCATCCTCCATAAGATCTTCCACACCTTCCACATCCTTTGGGTTAGCCCCCATTCCATCATTGAGCTCTTCCTTCAATGACCTAATCCTTTCCACAATACCTGCCTTAAATTCCTGTTGCGGATTTATCTGCATTATTTCTTATGGAAAATTTGGCTAGAAATAAATCATAGAATCTTCTATATCAATGAATCTTGACCTTATCACTAACAAAATCCTTTCCTTTGCCATTGAAAATGCTTCTCTCGTTCCTCTCTCCTCTCATATTGCCCCTAGCTTTGAGTTGTCCTTGAGTTATTCCCTTAATTTTCCTATTGTGGAGAATCAAGCTCAGCTTGTCCCAAATATAAGAGCCCACTCCAAATGGACCCCCCATCCAAGATGGATTAAGCTAGATTTTGATGGTGCTGCTAAAGGCAACCTTGGGAAAGTAGGTGCTGGAGGAATCCTCAAGAATCATGCAGGAAGTGTCATCCTTGCTTATGTATAATATCTAGGGATTCAAACAAACTAGGTTGTAGAAGCCAGAGCCATGTGGAGAGGATTATTACTTGCATCAAATCATCCTGGAAAGCTTATGGTTGAAGGAGATTCACTCAACACAATAAATTACCTCAAGAATAATAGAGATCCTTCTTGGAGGGTTAAGGATTGTATTGAGGAAGCTAAGTTTTTGAGTCAACACCAACAAGAAATTATTTTTTAGCACTCATTTAGAGAAAGCAACAAGGTTGTTGATAAACTAGCAAATTATGGTGTCAATGTTGTAGGTCTTTTGACTTGGACAAGTAGCATTCCATCAAAAATTGTTGATATTGTGGAACATGACAGAGTGGTGACAACCAATAATAATGCCTGATCAATCTGTTGAATTATTGTTCTTCTCAATCCATTTTGGCCTACACGGCTTCTTATCTTCTAGTTCCATCAACACTTATAGGATTTTCAAATTGTTCAGGTGGAAGAATCTAAGGATACCAACTTTGAAGCTGAAGAGGAGGCTTATCGGTTTTATCATTCATGACTGGTTTTTTTTCTAGGGTATCCTTATGCTTTGCCCTTCCTCTTCTCCTCCTGTTCCTTTTTGTCTTCCTTTCTATGGGGTTGCATCTCCCCCTTTTTCTCCTTCTCATTCTATTCTCAACTTCCTGTTGTTGATGTAATCAGGTTTTGTGAGCCTGTCAAAACCTGCCTTAATTGAATTTAAAATTGTCAAAAAAAAATTGAATATAAAATAATAATATGAATCATAAAATTTTGAATTTATTTTCTATATATATACATACTATTTATATTTATTAAGCATAGATAGGTCAATTTGACAAATTACAAACAATAACATGTTATCTTTTTTTTCAAAATTCTAAGGTATATATATCTATGTATAATAAGGGTAAGTAAAAAAAGAGAAATTTTGAAATAATGTTCTACACAAAAAAGGACATCTCATAATATAACATCATAATATCTATAACTTTATGTTTATCTGATTATTTATTATAAATTTTATAATTGAAAGAATAAATAAATAAAACATCATGTATTCAACCATCCTAGGATGACCAAACAAAAAAATAAATGATTTTAGTGTATAGATAGTAATGGATAGAATGATATCACATATTTCTTGATCCAATAAATATTTTAAAGCTTATTAATAAATTAATATACCTAGGAATTTAGATATATATCAAAATGAAAATTAAAATGTATCCGCTCATGTAGAGGAGTTGGAGAGCAAGTGGGTAGTTAAAACTCTCCAGTTATCGAGAGGCCCAGGTTCAAATCTCTCCCCTCACATGTTGCGGATATGTTGTATATAAAAAAGGTTCCTCATCAAAAAAAAAAAAAAAAAAAGTTAAAATGTAATATTAAATAAAATTCTTTCTTTTCAATGACATAATAAGAAAGTAGGATAAGGTAGATTTTTTATGGGTTACTTTTTACCATTTGGCTAACTTTTAACAAAAAAAAATTAAATTTTCTATTATCCAATCACAAAATTTTGAAAATATATTTAGTAGTTTTTAAAATTAATATGGCCAAAATTATTGAACTTGTCAAACTATACATATTATAGTATAATATTTTATGATTTTCCTAAAATATAAAATATAACACATATTGTATTATATGATATGAAATTTTTGCTTTCCATTCTATAATAGTAGAAACAAATATCACAATTTGTTTTTATGAAATAAACACCAAAATGAGAAAAAAATTAGTTATTTTTTTATAACAATTTAAAAAACTAATAGAATAAGAAAAACAACCAATTTATTTTCATTGTTTGTAGGCCTTAAAATGTATGTTTTGTATAGGCATGGGTCTTCCAAGCCTAAAAATATATGTTTGTTATTTTTTAAACATAAACATGATCATATTACATAAAATGCATGATTGACTTGTTCAATCATGAATTATATTCATGGATAGAACAAAATATGTGCATTGCGGAATGTACTCATATTATATATAATATGAGCATAGTTCCTATTACTATGCATCAAATGCATCAATATATTATTTGAGAGGAATCAAATGGCATACATTGTGCATAGCTATATTAGGATAATTTAAATAAAATTTGACATAAATTTTGTATAGCTATATTAGGATAATTTAAATGAAATTTGGCATAAATTTCTAATGAACATTTGAGTGGAATTCAAAATAATGTATTCAAGTTCCAAATATTTTATTTCATAATATGTAGATACTAGTCATATGGTCATATGATCCATAAATAGGAACCAACTAAACCATCACTAAAGGTAATTTATGGGAGCTTTATGACCAATTTAATGCATTTCACATTAAGAAAGTGGATGGAAGAAAAGCCCAATACTCTTCAAATAGATTGAAATTATTCCTTATATTTGGTAATCATGGATAATCTCACTTTTCAAATGAATTTTATGTGTTTCTTATACTTGATAATTATGGATAATATCACTCTTCAATTATGGAATTTAGTTGTGTATCTTGTAGTTGGCAATCATAAAAAATCCAACTCTTACAATTTTATTAAATGTTTTCTTATAGCTTTGGCTTACCATCTAATCAGTAGTTAAGACTAATTTCGATTATTATTTAAAGGAATTATAAAAATAGATAAGTCATTTCATGTTAGAAGCAAAGGTGAATTATTATTGTAAGCCATCATAATCTCTCAACATACCATATAATTTTAAAAATATACTAGTAAAAAATAGAAAAACAAGTGCTTTAAAATTTACTGGCATATTCATAGTGCACTCTAGTATAATTTATTTATTCCCTCAATATTCTAACCTATTAATTAATAGATCAAGGTTTAGGACTTGGAAGAGTGCTCACCTATCATTTCTAAATGTTTGAAACATAAAATGTGAGAGATTATTTGTATGAATATTCATTTAGACTATCTCTTGGGTTATTAGTTTATCCAATGATATATACATATCTTTTTATCATATAAAACATGAATTATATCTAAATGTGTATTTTTTATTTAATGAGAGGATAAATAATGGTATATTCTTACTATTTTGGCCAAAATGACCAAGTAATTTTTAAATCTTAAATGTCTAAATGCATATTTTATCTCTTAGTCCTAACAAGTCATACTATAAATTAAAAAATAGTTCCTTATATATGGTAATCATGGAGAATATTTAATTATTTTTACATAATAGGATTGTTGAAAAACTATCTGCCTAAAATACAAATCATACATTTGTGCACCCTAGACACGACCAAAATTGAAAGGCCGAAGGAGAGAAATGTCCTTTGAGCCAATCTCCAGAGAGGGCTAGCTCCCTTACTAATCCTACACCGGTTTTAAGTTTAGATTTATAGGAAAGGGATGGGAAAATACAAAAAGAAATGGGAAATATAACTATAAGCTTACTGATGTAGAATGGGGACAAACAAGCAAAAAAAAATTAGATTAAGTGTGAAGTAGCATATGACATAAAGAAAGGCAAAATAATTACTTATGGTTTGCGAAGATAACTTCCAAAGGTTATTCCAGTATCCACTCCTTCACTAGCAATATTTAAATCCAAATGAAGAATTTAAAAAGTAGCCAACAATAGACATGAATATAAGTAGAAATGTTAAGAAAAAATAAATCACACGCAAAACCATTCACTGAATCAAAAGCCAAGCATCCTATTTATGCAGAAAACTCAAAGTGTTTTTCTGAAGAGTGTCTATCCTTCTTTTTTACATAAAATTTCTAGTATTTATAGAGGATTCCACCTCTTTCATTTAATACATGTGAATACAAAATATCCCTAGATCAGGAACCAAAAAGAGCAATTTCCTCCTTGAAAATCTTCTTTTAGGAGCAACAATATAGCTTTGGAGAAAAGTTCCTAAGAAATTAGCAAGTTTGGATGTCGGTGCATTGGGATGCATCAGAACTAGAGGAAAATAGGAACCTTGGTCATGAATTTATGTCACTTGTGTGCTTCAAAAATTCACCCTTGCCAAGAAAGTCCATCGGATATTAAATTTGTTTTGAAAAGAGGTGATATTGGTGAAAGATGCCTTAGAAACAGTCAAAATCTTCTTTTGGATTTTAATATTGCATTCTTTTAGTATAAATATTGGAAACATAGCCTCCTTTGCTTCAATAATTAAATTTTCATCGTTCCTTGGTCTGGGCACCTTTGAAAAGTCTTCTTGGATTTTCAAAATCAATTTCACCCAAAAACATAGTGACAATCCTTTTTGGAACAAGTCTGGGTGAAAATGCCTATGCACACTTTCTCTTTGATGTTTTAATTATTTGCCCCATATATTTATTCTATGATGACTTCCACACTAAAACATTCTTCTACCAAGATCACTCTCCCAACTACATTTTTTTCTAGAATTCTGGGGCACACACCCGTATTTAATTCTAAGATGAGGAACAGTTAGAATATCGAGGAACAACCAAAATATCATTTCACTCCACAAGAGAGTGATAATGAGTTTCATCCCCCACTGGAGTGAACTCACCTTCATCCTTACACCATTCTTAATGCTTTGCCTCCTTTTTTTTGGCTTCGAACATCATCTTTAAATCTGCACCTTAGCATCTTGAAATGCTTTCATATCGTTTCACCCCAAGGAGGGGTGAATGAGAGTTTTACCCCTCATTTGTAGCAAAAATGCTATTGACTATTCTTCTCTCTAACTGTCATAGTGCGCCTTTCATCTAAAACACCATTCGCTCCAAAGAGAGGTGCACAAATATTTTGCCCATCCTCTGGGACCAAACCCATTTTTTGAAACTTGCTTTAATGTGGACCCCTTCCTTACGCTTGTGGTCATTAATATGCTTTCACCCCAAGGAGAGGTGAATGGGAGTTTCACCCCTCTCTTGGGGCAAAACTATGTTTGACTATTCAACACTAGGCTTGGTTCCTTTCAATTGCTTTTCTCTCTCTCTTTTTTTTAAAATATGTTCACCCCAAAAGGAGGTGAATGGAGCTTTTGCCCCTCTTTCAGGGTGAAAGAGCTTTTAATTATTTTGTTCCATGATTTTAAAATTAGGTTTGCTCGCATTTTTACTTTACATTGTGTTTTCACCCCAACGAGGGGCGATAAGGATTTTTACCCCTCACTTGGAGTGAAAGCATCTTGGAATTTTCAACGCATGCTTTTTAAAGGAACTTACTATGCTCTTGCCCCACTTGGGGCAAACTTATTTTCTTCTTTTGCCTTGGATTTTTATGACAAACCCATAATTTTTTAACCTTTCAAAATGTGGTTTCACCCTAATGAGGGGTGAAAGGGCCTTTCACCCCACCTTTAAGGTGAAAGCACATGAGTAAAGCATTTGGGTGAAAGCACCTTTGACTTTTCAACCTAAGCACTTTAATTTTTTTGGTGCTCTAATTTTTAAATGATGTTCACCTCATATCAAGGTGAATGGGGCTTTTGCCCCTCTTCTAAGTCAAAAATGCTCTTGAATTTTCCATTCAATATTTTGACCTACCTTGCTTATATTATGTTAACACAAAGACATTTTCACCCCAAGGAGGGGTGATAAGGGTTTTCGCACCTCACTTGGGGTGAAAGCATCTGCATTTATTTTAACTTTGCCTTTGAACACCATTGACATTTTAAATACTACACTTATTTTCCTCAAACCTTTTTGGGTGGAATTTTAATATTACTTCCCAGCACAACATCCATGAAAATTAAAAGAAGAGGATTAAAACAAAAATTAATTACAACAAAATATATTGACAAAAATTGTTGCATTCTTCATTCATTATACTTTACCTCTTTTACAACAAAACTATCAATAAAATTTCAACAAAAATTACAATGTGGCAAGATGTCAAAATTGCCAATATTTTTGGTGGCTCTCGGGGTATCCAAATTTCATGGATGCAATTGAACCTAGGCCTTTATCCATTGGGCTTTCAGTGGTCCTCCTTATGGGCTACATCAGTCAGTGCTTTTGATCCAGATACCTTTTCTTGTACTTGCTATGTTGTTTTCTTCTCTTTTACAACATGCTCCTATGTTACCTAATCCTCTACTACTTGCTCCTCTTGTTTTGCCAAACTTGCACAAGTGGCCTCATAAACTGTAACAGTTTCAACCCAAGCATCTATGGTGAACAAGGAAAGGAGACTAAGCGAATCATAAATGTACCATAGATACCCTATGTGCTCCATGTTGATGTGCTTAGATCTCTAAGCCAATTCAAACAAATATGACTCCATATGAGTGAGCCTTTTCATGAGTGGAAAAAATTGTACTTTCATGATTGGATCTTCCAAATTGTCAATCTCTGATGTATCCTGTAAAAAATTCTTCTAGGCCTCCTCTAACTATTATTTTGGTAGGAGCTCACCCCAATCATCTATGAATCCTGAGAATCCCTTGTCAGTAAGGGCATCAAAATGAACAAATGTAATGAAGCACTTCTAATAAATTATGGTAAGTAGTTTCCTGCCCTCCCTCACTAGGTCTAATATATGAAAATAATTGTAAAAATTGATCCTAGTGTTAGAATAGGCATGATCCATCTCGCTCATTGGGTGAGTATGCATATTGGACTGGGAAAGGGCTTAAATTTTTATTGCTAACTCCAAATATGGCTTGAGAAAATCCTCCATATTATCCACTAGCTACTCACCTAATTGGATTTTTATTTGAGCCTCGTAGAGATACTATAGAACTAGGCTTGCTTTGGTCGTGATCTCCACTAACTTAGAGCCAAATTATGGTGAGCCTCCTTGATATTATTTTTGAATAATCCTATAGCCTATGCAACCTTATCTACCAACTGGTTCTATATGGATTCAAGTTTAACTTGCATTGTTTGTAGCTATTGCTCCATCACTTCCTTTTCTTTTTGATGAGCTTTTGCTTGCTATCACCATTGTTCTACCTTCCTTTCTATCTTTTCCTACTGGGCTCTACTCTCAGCTAGAGCTTCTTTAAGCTCAACAATATTTGTCTTGGCATCATAGAACCTCTTCTTGTAATGCTCTCCATGCAAGTAGACTAAGCTCATGTTGACTTGAATTTTACCCATATTATCAGTTGTGTCAATCTATGTCAGGTCCTTTATTACAATTTTGCAAGTGTAATCTCTGGGATTCATCTTGCCTTATGGATTCTAGACCTAGGGGATCATATTGGTGGTGTAAACCTCCATTGCTTTTGGATCAAAGGAGACCTTCTTGATTGAATTTGCTGGATCCATGTGCTTCTTTCCTCTTGTGACTCTTCAACCATTATGATGAACTCAGATGAGCTCGATTGATATTTGCTATAACTAGATGTTCAAACATCACCTCTATATACAACTAGGGCAACATATGCAACTCTAGAAATAGGGAGAAAGGAAACCAAGCCTATGAAAGGTTTGGCTTGAAGGAAGAATTGGAAAAGGAAACGGGAGGTGGAATGGAAATAGTGGAAGGGATGGAAGTGATAGGATCGGATGTAGTTACACTCACTCATGGAGAAACTTGCATACTTACAACTATGGTGGAAGTGATAGGAATGAAATATGAAAAAGGTGAAAATGGATTTGGGATAGATACGAATGAACTGAAATAAAGGGAGACCAAGGAGAAGGGAATAGAAGATGGAGTAGTAGTGACTAGTGGCTGATAAGTGGGAAGCAAAATAGAAGAAGAGGAAATGCCAAATGGGAGAGCAATAGATGTAGAAACTACATGAAGATAAGTGATAGTCACTAACTACTCTTGAGTGGAAGAAGCAAAAAGAGATGTACCTTTAGTCTCAGGTGCCATATGATCCAGGTATGGAGGTATTTGTGAGATAGGTTCCTCTTGAGCTTGTTTTTTCTCTATCTCTAGCTCAAGATCTATGACCTCCATCTATTGGTCTAGCTACTTCTCCTAAATAAATAGAGGCTCCTAGGAAATGCAAACCTAAGTGGTTGATACTAGCGAAGGGAGATTTATTGTAGATGAATAAAATACATCAGTACTTGGTGTCTTCATGAAAAGGAAATGCCTCTTCTACATTTATCTTTTCTCATTGAGATCTTCATTTAAACACCAATGGTTATTCCTATTCCACATGTATCGCCTCTTTGACCTTTGGTCGCTCCTCTTGGGCCACATTTTCTTCACTGTCATATTTTTGGAAACTTTGAGGTACAAACTTTGATAAGTGATGGGTTGATAACTAACACAAAATTCATCATATGCATCAAAAAATACCTCATCCATCTTCAAACCATAAGCTAACATAGTTTTCCCTTGATGGACCCTCATAATCCACTAATTTGTGATCTTTTATTTGGACCACATAGGCAGCTAGTTTTTCATTTGGCTAAATAGACCCAAAGGAGGAATATGTTGTGCATGCACTCTAGGGTTGTAATAGAATTTTTGCTCATAAAAAGTGTGCCACTATGGAAGTGAAATCATAGCCTCAATATGCCACTCTAAATCATGCCCCTCTATATTATTGCAATTTTGCTAAATATCAGGTCGTAGGCAGTAGTGGAACTATTTGGCCTTGGTTAAAGTCATAAAATGACCCAATGGGTCATACCTCCACCTTTGAGGTAATTCTACTAAACCAAGATCTTGAAGGGCTTCTACGAGCAACTGGTTTTGACCAACCTGGCTCACCTCAATACTGCCAAACTTGAAGGGCATTATGCATGTGGTCCTCTTACCTCGACCTACCCCATAAACATCATTTATATAGTCATTCTGGTACACCATCTCCATTGCAAACACATGCTTTGTGGCAAAGTATAGGAGCAAAAATGACTTGCTAGTGAAGTTGAAGATTCACACAACTACACCTTGTGTCAACAAGAAAATGTTGCCCTTCTCCATAGTGACAACCACTTCTCTCATCACCCACAACACTCTCTCACACTTTCCACAAATAAGCTCAATGGTAGGACCCAAAAAAAATTAGTTGAAGTTATAATATGACTCCTTCCTTAAGAGACTAGGAGTCCACATGTAAACTGGAAATATCCTGTTCGCCTTATCAAACTGCTTAATAGCAACAAAGGAAAAGTGTTGGTGCATATGAAAAAAGAAATACCAAACTAGAAATTATGTATGCCTAAAATATTTCACCTCTCCAGTATTCATCTTCTCCAACTGAAAGTGTATCTTCCGCACTATAAAATATGCACAATCAAAATAAATCAAATTCTTATTTATTATCATGGCTATGGGGACATAGAACTCAACCTGAGAGATACACTACACCAATATTACCTACCACTTATCAAATATGGAATCTACGAGGAGGCTAGTAACCCATGTCAACATTGAAAACAAATATGGGCTTTTGAAATCTGAGAGTGGCTTTGGTAAATTTGGCAATTGCCCTAGCTGCGACTCTCAGATTAACTACATCTCCATAAATTGTTGCATTGATATCGTTGAAAAATATTTCTCCTCCTATTCATTGAGATGAAAATTTTTAAATATCATGTTAGAGAGAGGATTTACCCCAAAACAAAATACTTCTCAAACAATGTTGGAAAAAATGGTGAAAAGCACTTCCCCATTTGCTTTTCATACAACCTTGGTGAGTGGGTTATAAAATCTAGAAATTACCTTTACCAACTCTAGGCAAGAGTGAACAAGTGTGCAAAGGTACCAAAAAAATTGAGCATAGTAGACCATGGTCAACAGGCTCTTTGGTGTCAATATCTGTCAAATTATAAACTTCGCATCCTAGTGCAATTTCACCACACCTTTGTTGGTGATGATGCAATCTCCAATTTTTGCCATAGTGTCAGAGTATGGGTCCAAGTCAATGTTTTCATTTCTTTGGGCTTTCTTGGACTTCTTCCCACCTTCTGATCTCTTCTTTGATTACTTTGGTTCCATGACATCCTTTGCTTCTATAGTTTTCTTGCCCATCATGGTTATTCTGGCAACTCCCTGAGGCGCTCTGCAACTTCTACAAATAAATGCTTGAAAATACACTAGCAAAATTTTTAAAACTTGATATTTGAAATTTTTTACCTATGCTTAATTTATAGGAAGTACTTCCAACTAGCACATTAAATGCAACATAACTTGTTGGTGAATTCGAAAGGACGTTCACCTTGTTCCACTCAACTAGCACTATTCCCCATAATAGTTTAATGGTGATTAACCTCTGTTCGCCTTAAAATATTCTTTGAAAATTGTATTTTTGTCATGGTAACCCTTGAAAAGTGTACTTCTTTGGGGATGTCATGTCAAAACACCTTCCAAAGAAAATTTGGAAGTAATTTTTTTCAATAGGGCACTTCAAAAATGCATCACAATGTCAATCGATGCTTTGAAATTTTTCACGTGTTGATAAAGCTGTTTGATGGGTGAAATCATCTCAAGAGGGTGCTTCCTTCCTTCTCCTATGCTCCCAAAAATGTCTTCAACCTGTTTGATTAATCTTCATGCCCAAACCCTCCTTTTAAAATAATTCACTACTTTTAATTTCACCCCAATATTAGAAAAAGCAATTTTAAAAATAATTTAACTTCTTTTTCCTGAAAAAAATATGTTTTAAAAAAAGATCATATGGATTTGGCCCAATTTTAACTTTTCCCTCCATTTTAAAATTTTCATGTGAAATAAAACATTTATTTTCTCCTTTTCTTTTTAGCTATCTTCTCACCTTTTTTTTAAAAATATATATCTCTCACTTTAAATATTTTATTTTCAGCACTAAATCATTGGGGTAAGAATTTTTTTCTTTAAATGATTTTATTTCTTTTTTTTTCCTCTTGACCCTTTGATTAAAATACATTAATTTGACTTGGTTGACCAAAACACTTGCTGAAAATAATTACAAATAATTTTAATCAATCACTCGAATTTGATAATGCTATCTTTGAAAAAAGGCTTTTTAGGGCAAAATTGATCTTTGAAGGGAGAAGACACATTTTCGAGGTTGAAAATAATTTTTTAAGGTGGCATATTCCTAACGAAGTCATATTTATTTTTATTATATATATATATATATATATATATATATATATTGTTGTTTTTTTTAATAAAAATAAAGAAAAATGATTGTCATAATTTTGTACATATTTACATATTTGCACCCATGATATTGTCATTGAAAATAGGCCTTCAGATGAATACCATTAACTAGGATTGGTAGCTCCCAACCATCCATGTCTTGGAGATGATATGCATTTGTCGAATTTACCCCTAAGACCTGAAATGGACCTTCCAAAATCATCTCAAATTTATGGTGCTTCCCAGGATTAACTTTGTTCTCATTCCACTTAAGCACCAAATCTTCAACTTTAAAATTTTGCTCTGTCATATTCTTGTTGAACCACTTCTGCATAATTTTGGCATATTCCATGAAATTAACATATGCCTTTTCTCTTTCTTCCTCAAGCTGTAAAAGTTGAACCAACCTTAAGCTCATGGGGTTAGATTCATCATCTTCATCACTGAGCATCTACAAGGTTTGAATAACTAGGATTTCAATGTGGGTAGGCAAAAATGCTTCCTTATCATACACCAGGACGTAGAAATAATTTTTAATGGACTTCTTAACCGATATGTGATCTGCCCACAAAAATTTATTTGGCAATAGATGTCAACTCCTTTTGTTGCTTTCGAGTGTCCTCTTCAAAATTTGAAGTAAGTTCTTGTTCATGGACTTGGCTAAGCCATTTTCCTACATATAATAATTAGAGGAAGTTTTTAGATAAATTCCATACCTACTTGCAAATTCAATAATATTTTCCCCAATAAATGGAGTTCCGTTATCTGTCACAATGGCATCTGGTACACCAAAATAGGTAATCAATCCTTTGAGGAAATAAATTACTATCGCCTAATTAAATTTCTTTGTTGGAATGACCACCATCCATCGAGTAAAGGAATTGGTTGCTATCAAAATATATTTATGCTCAATGGAGGAGTGGAGATCAATGACTCCAATAAAGTCTAAGCCCTACTATTAAAATAGAGCTTCTACCTAGATCGAATGTAAAGACAAAGATGCCTTCTTACTCCTACCAATATATCACTGATAGTTATCACAACTTTGGCTCACCTTGTGTGCATCTGCAAAAATAGTGGGCTAGAAATATCCAGCCCAAATGATTTTCAAGGCCATAGGCCTCCCTGCATAGTGTCCACCAAATAACACCAAGTGGAACTCCTCTAAAATATTTTGTTTCTCAAATTGTTTAATGCACCTGAGGA
This sequence comes from Wollemia nobilis, assembly GCA_028583015.1. Lineage (NCBI taxonomy): Eukaryota > Viridiplantae > Streptophyta > Pinopsida > Araucariales > Araucariaceae > Wollemia > Wollemia nobilis. The sequence goes on along the minus strand of JAQPPZ010014629.1, from coordinate 782,802 downwards.
GTACACCATCTATGTTCCTGTGGAACAATCCACTCGATAGCAAGACATATTTAAGGGCATGTAGGCTAAACCTTCATCTTTGTGATATATTGAGATGTGATGGACACCTTCCAGATGTGAAGAATTCGACAAGATCCTCTATCTAGTCACGATAACCTATAGCTTTATTAGTAATATTGCTCTCACTGATAACTTCATCATATGATGGTACTAGTTAATGATAAGTTACGCTTTTAGCTAGTTCTTGATAGAGTGCCAACCAAGAACCAATTTAGTCGGTCCAATATCTACATCATATTCCCTAATATTAGAGATCCAACCTACTCTTTTGTCACCAAGATCTCCTTGAATGATGTAATCCCTGACATCCATATGGATAACATAGACAATTGTCTTTATTTGTGAGATGAAATATTGGAACTTCTTCAGGGACTTCATAACCACATAAAACTGCTTCTCAATAAAATTGTATATTTTTTGGTGTGGTTGAATGACTTGGCTTAGAAAAGTGATTGGTTGTTCATCCCCGTATTCTCAATTCTATGTAAGAACAATAGCATAAGTTTCCTACTCACCCAATACGTAAAGGATAAAATCCTTAGAATAGTTTGGATTGATCAATACTATTGCTTGGACAATTCTCTTCTTAATATCTTAGAATGCTTGCCTCCGCTTCCCTATCCATTTAAATTCTACATTTTTATTCAGGTGTTCAGTCATCAACTTTACTACCTGAGCAAAATCGATAATAAATTTTTGGATAAAATTGATTTGGCCAAAGAATGACTACAAGTCCTTATTTGCTAGAAGTGGCAATTTTAAGAGAGCTTTAGCTCTCACAGGATCAATGTCCAACCCTTCCTTAAATGACATATCCCAAGAGCTTTCCCTCATTAACAGAAAAGATAGATTTATTTGGGTTGATGGAGATACCAAATTCCTAACACTTTTTAAAAACCTATCTTAGATGAGATCCATGCTCTTCCTTGTAATGTGAAAAAATAGTTATATCATCCAGGTAGATCATAATGATTCGGTTTAGAAAATCACCAAAAGTGACATCCATTTCTCTTTATAAAGTTGTGCCAGCATTCGAAAGACCGAAAGTTATTCTTTGATAGGCGAAAGTGCCCCACTTGGTAGTAAATACTATTTTATGTTGGTCCTCATATTTTACCTACATCTAATTATAGCCAGATAAACAATCAAGCAACAAAAATATTTGTGCTCCAACAACAACATGAAGTATCTGGTCAATGTGGCAAAGGATAATGGTCCTTTAGAGATGTCTAGTTCAGATTTTTAAAATATATGCATAGATGAATATCCCCATTCTTTTTCATACTGGAACCAAAATTTCCATCCAATTAGAGTGTTGTATGGGGTAAATTATTTTTGCCTCTAGCATCTTCAGTAGTTCTTGTTGGCATTTTTGCCACATTAATTTTTATTATTAATTATGCATGCTTAAGCTGTGGCCCAATGCAGTTTTGTGAGTTCCGGGAATTAAATGCAATCCAAAATTAAATACTTTGAGGATTTCCAATGCATTCAAGGTCAAAGAAGCGCCCAAGCCACCAAAATTGAAGGATTTATTGGTTCGAAGCTGCTGTTCGTGGATTGAGTCAATGGTTTCATGCATATTTAAAAAAAAACAAATTTAATGAAGGTGGTTCTTGAGGTGACATGTAAATTGCATTCAATTTTGTGGGTCTCCAAGGCTGCAATTAAGGGGATCATGTGCATAATTTCCAATGCATAATTGTAGATCACAAGGAAGTCGGTTTCAAATGTTTAATCTTTGCAAAGAGGACGGCCCTCTATAAAAATCAATGTAAGCTTCATTTGAAAGTGTGGTTGGAAAATTCTCTGCTAGAGACTGGAAGTTCATTTGCAGGAATAAAGGATTGGCTTCTATTTTTCAAGCGTTTGCATTCGTGATTTCCTTTCTGTTCATGTTGCATTTCTAATAGCATTTGTATGTCTTCATGGCTGTTACATTTAAATTCTGCATCTTGGATTTGAATATTGCCGTAAGAGTATAAATTCCCGGAATGTGATTTTGGAGGGTTTTTTCGTATGCATCGTGCGGAAGTTAAGTTAGTAACTTTTATTGCTTGTTGTTCTTGCACTTGAAGTTTCATCTTGCTATTTTTTGATCCCATAACTTCGGCTGTGGCCATATTTCCCATTTCTTTCGTAACCTTTTTTTAATTTCTTTCCAGTAACCCTTATCTTACACCAAGTTTAGAATAGTGAAGGGAACCGACCCACTCGGAGATTGGTGCAGGGAGCCATTTCTTGCTTCCGACCTTTCAATGTTGGCCGGGTCTAGGGTGCACTCGTAAAATCCTTTCTGTGGCGATTTTGGACCAACGAGTTTTGGCACGCCGGTGGGACGATTGTTTCTGTCTCCAAGAATTCATAATCGGTGGGATACACATAATTTTCCAAAGTGATAACCCCACCGGTGCCACCGATTTTGGCACGTTTTAACACCGGAGGTCTCAAGATTTGATGAGTTGTCTTGGCCTCACGGCGGAGATTTGTAAGTTCATCCGGCGACTTTCTTGAGTTGAAGATCCGTTCGTGGGCCTTTGTTTTTGTTTAAAAAAAAAAAAAAAAAAAATTTCAAAGAATGTTCATCTGCGACTCGACTTAATGGCGATGGCCGTGATTCCATGAGACCAACGCCACAAAGGCGAGGTTTTTTCTATATGGGATGATCCTGGCCCTCTGAATCTGCAAGTTCGGCATGAAATTCCCGAAGGTGCCTTGAAGAATCTGGAAAAATATGATGGTACCGAAGGCATGGCTCTGACACATGTTGAAGATATTGCTATTCTGTCCATGATCCATGTCATAGAACACGAAGATGTTATGATCCGACTTCTGGTTGAGTCTTTGGAAGGAAGAGCATTGCGGTGGTGCGAGTTGCTCAAACGTCAAAGCATCGGCTCATGGGATGATCTCGCGGGAGCACGATCAAAAGATTTGATGAAGATCCTTTCTACAGTTCTTTGGATCTCTACCAATTTTTCATGTACATCAAGAGAGCACCTCAAGAGAGCATCACGGACTTCAATGTCCGATTCTTGAGAAGCTGGCAGAGAATTCCAGAGAAGATCCGTCCATCACCCACCCAGGCCCACCTCTTTTATGTTCGCGCTTTTAATTCTGACATAGGTCTCTTTTTTTTGCGGTCGGGTGAACAACGGTTCCCACAAATATTTGAGGAAGCGGTGCGAGCGGAGCAGCTGTTGCTCTTATCAGGAAAATTACCATGGGGAGAAACTCCATTACCTTCTCCGGTGGTTGCTGCTCCTGTTTACCCTGCACATTCATGCCAGATCCTACGAGATGCAGTTATGTGGGATTCAAGGGACAGATCTCGTCCAAAGTCAAGGATTGGGACATGCAAGCACTTTTCCAGCAATGAACAATATGGTTGCTTGTAGTTTTCATCAAGAGATGGGCCAAGTAGAAGAACAAGTTCAAATTCCAGAACCTGAGGAGATCCCAGAATCCGAGTTCTCACTTGAAGAGCCCTGTGATCGGATCCAGGAGTTGGAGGAACCTGTTTTCAGTCCACAGTCAGAGAACTTTTCAAGATGGTGGGGTTTCTTTTCCGCATTATTTGTCAGTTGTGTAGGTCTTGGCATGTATGATAACTTGCCAGTATCAGCACCATGGAGAACTTCAGGAAGGAGCCAGCCCAATTTCAAGGACCGACTTAAGTATGATCAGATCTGGTCGGGACATTGCAGATTTACCGGATAACATTCTGAGATTGGGTGTCTGGTGGCGACATGCCAATCATGTCGTGCATTATTGTATATAGTATTTTGAAAAAACACAAAAAAAAATAGAAAAAGAAGAGAAAAAAAAAAAAGAGTGGTATTGTTTTTATTTGTTCATCTCGGTTCTTGTTGCCTGCGAGCCGTAGATGCTTGTTTTTTCCTTTGTTTTTCTCCTCCCAACGAGTTGGTGGCTTTCTAGCACTTTCTTCTTTTCCCTTCCCCTTTCTCTCTTTCCTTTCTTCATCTTCCTCCTTCTTCTTCTTTTTCTTTGCAGTAAAAAAAAATGAGCCACGGTTGTTGTTTCTTTTCCCTTTTCTGTTTTTCCCCGTTCCTTCTTATCGCTTTCTTCTAAGTTATGTCATTTTACGCATTTATTTACAGTTCAGTTCATTTTAATTCCACAGCCTTCATATTTCCATTTCCATTCCATTAGTTCATTTACTTTCATTCCATTTTCATTGCAGCCGGTAGTACAGTCGCATTCTGCTACTATGTTCACCGTATCACTTTCACCCATTTCATCACTCTATTATATTACCATTCCATTTGTAGTCACCGCTTGCGCAATCGCAAGATCTCACTCCATCCTCCCACTCCATTTGTTTCATGACCAATTATGTGCAGGTTCTTGCAGTTTCAGCTTTTTAGCAGAAGAGTATTGCAGCAGTTCACTAAGATGTATCACCGCGACCGGCTTTCGTTACGATATGACTCCGTGCCCAATGGATTCGAGGCTCGGATTCTTGCATACGGTGAGTTGTATACCCGTGAGCCGCCAAGAATGTTGGCATTTTTGCCACATTAATTTTTATTATTAATTATGCATGCTTAAGTTGTGGCCCAATGCAGTTTTGTGAGTTCCGAGAATTAAATGCAATCCAAAATTAAATACTTTGAGGATTTCCAATGCATTCAAGGTCAAAGAAGCGCCCAAGCCACCAAAATTGAAGGATTTATTGGTTCGAAGCTGCTGTTCGTGGATTGAGTCAATGGTTTCATGCATATTTAAAAAAAAAAACAAATTTAATGAAGGTGGTTCTTCGAAGCTGACATGTACATTGCATTCAATTTTGTGGGTCTCCAAGGCTGCAATTAAGGGGATCGTGTGCATAATTTCCAATGCATAATTGTAGATCACCAGGAAGTCGGTTTCAAATGTTTAATGCTTTGCAAAGAGGACGGCCCTCTATAAAAATCAATGTAAGCTTCATTTGAAAGTGTGGTTGGAAAATTCTCTGCTAGAGACGGAAGTTCATTTGCAGGAATAAAGGATTGGCTTCTATTTTTCAAGCGTTTGCATTCGTGATTTCCTTTCTGTTCATGTTGCATTTCTAATAGCATTTGTATGTCTTCATGGCTGTTACATTTAAATTCTGCATACTGGATTTGAATATTGCCGTAAGAGTATAAATTCCTGGAATGTGATTTTGGAGGGTTTTTCTGTATGCATCGTGCGGAAGTTAAGTTAGTAACTTTTATTGCTTGCTATTGCTACACTTGAAGTTTCATGCTGCTATTTTTTGATCCCATAACTTCGGCCTGTGGCCATATTTCCCATTTCTTTATGTAACCTTTTTTTAATTTCTTTCCAGTAACCCTTATCTTACACCAAGTTTAGAATAGTGAAGGGAACCAGCCCACTCTGGAGATTGGTCTGGGAGCCATTTCTTGCTTCCAGCCTTTCAATGTTGGCCAGGTCTAGGGTGCACTCGTAAAATCCTTTCCTGTGGCAGATTTTGGACCAACAGTTCTACTTTCATTAGTGCTTCAATTTTTAGATTTACAAGCTATTGTTTTACTAAAAGGGTTTTACCCCTTCCTACAATTTGATGGTGTGCTAAATCACATTCTTGTCATACCCTTTCAAGTTGTGATAACTCCATGCAATAATATTAAGAAATTCATAACACAAACTCTTAATGACCTCGAGCTCTTCTGGAGTACAGTCTATTCTGATTTTGATCACATTATTAGCTTCCATCTGTAGTTCATTATAATCCTTCTCACCGACCTTGATATTGTGCTTCTCTACCCTATTATTCTGGTCAAATAGGCTCTCGAGTGAAATTAATCCCCTAGGAATGTGGTTATTTTTCAATTGAATCATCCCTTCAATTTCCTCGTCAGCCAGTATTCTCTCTTCCACCCTACTAGCTTCCTTAATCAAGAAATTGACTATTTGCTCATCGCTATTGAATACCTACTAGTAGAGGTTTTTTTCAGGGACCAAAGGTCTATAAATCACCCCCATGGTCTTTGGTCTCCTTACCACTTGATCTACAAGAGGGAAGTTAGAACCAATGGATGCCAAGATGTTTGTGTGTTTATTCTATTCTCGCAAAATTGCTTGAACATTTAGTACTATAAAAGACTCAAAAAAATACCATACCTTATTGTGGTAGGCCTTAAAATAATGTTACTTTGACATGTATTTGTTTGTAGTTTGGTTGACAATGAGCTTGAAATATCCAAAAATCTGCAACTATTTGATTCCCAGCTTCTTCACTTTCTTCAGACTAACGCATAATGCTTCATATTCGATGTTATTTTTTGTACAACTCCAAGTTAACTGGTATGAGTAAGTTTTGTGTACCTCCAAAGGAGAAACAAGAACAATCCTAGCTCCTGTGCCATTCTTGCATCTTACGCTATCCAAATATAACTTCAATAACTAGTTGGAGATAGGGTCCTAGAAGTCTAAAGCTTCTGCTTCAACCTGTTTAGGTTTGGTTATGGTGTAGCAACCGATATCAGTTTCCACCATTGCATTAAAATCCATAAATAAAAATTCATCTTCTAGATGAATCTCACCAAGATCTTCCTCCACCAAATTCCTTTCTTACAACTCTTCTATCATCATGTTGACCATGCTTGTGAATTTTTCTTCCTCTTCAAGTATTTCTATATGAAAAATGGAAGGCTTTTCATTATATATCCATATTCTCCTTACCTTAAAAGGAATCTCCAAGTGTGAATAATCCAAGGAAATATATCCTCCCATATTTTTTGTAAATTCCCTCCAAAGGCACATGCTAAAATATGGTTCCAAATAAACTACCACCACTTCCTAAATTATGGTAATTTGTATCATGTTATGTAGAATAATGGGAATATATTTAATCACACCCACAATTTTTATTGGGGTCCCATACAACTTTAATATGCTTGGACTGATCCTAGTGTACTCCATTCCCATGACCTCACATATTACGTTTGGCATGACAGTAGTTGCAACACTAGAATTGATCATATAATTATGCATAATCCACCCCTCTATCCTGAAAGAAAGAATGGGGGTGATCTATTCTTACCAGTGGTATAATCTATCAGTGTCTATGCTAACACTATCAGGTGGATTTTTTATTTTTATCCTTTGCAAACTTGAGAGACTCCTACAATAGGTCAACTTGTCCAAGTAGTTGCAATGCATCATACAAACTTACCTTAGTAGGGATCCTCTTCATCTCTTAAACAATGTTATAATTATAAGCACCAATGCCCTTCTCTTTACCAGCTAGCTAATATTTGTTTTGATACTATTGAGTAGCTTCTACCCTCTAACTCTTGGTCAATGATGAGTAATTGAGGTGTTCCTTGGCTTGTTATTTTACCTCAAATTGTACATGAGTGATTGCAAGTTTAGAAGTTGATGCTTTCATCTGTAACCTTTCTTGAGCTCACATGGGTAAGAGATCCTTCAACAAGATAGAATCTTGTTGCTTACGCATTGTACCAGGTGCTTTCACTTGTGATTGTGCCTTTTCACCTTGTACATTTTGTTTAGAGGGGACCTTCAATGGTTCCATATCTATTGGATCAATAGTTATCGACTTCTTCCCGACCATCGTAAGAACTAAGACCTACTCCAAAGAAGGGACCATGAAATTATGATTAAATTCCATGATTATATTGATCTGTCCACTGATATAACTTTTTGCTAATTTTTATACATAGTTTAAATGCACCATGCATGTATCTTTTCCATGAGGATCGTTATAGGTAGAGCACCAATATTTCCACTTTGATGTACCAACTTATTCATTCACCAATATGATTGTATTTCTTTTAGAACCTTTGCTACTCAAAGTTGGTTACTCTCTAGTGATTGACAACGTTTGAAATCTCCTTGATCAAAATTCACTCTCAGCTTACCTCTTCTTAATGGTTGTGATTTTATTTGACATTGTCCTCACTATTGAATTCAGTGATTGCATCTCCTACAATAATTTCATTTGAGGATATGGATTTCAGGGCACTGTAGGAGCTAGCAAAGGTAGAGGTATTAGTAGAGAAGGCAATATTGGAATATCAATAGGAGTGGGTAGATGTAGAATAGCTAAAGTGGGTAATTTCAGAACTAGAACTGATGCAATTTGAGGTGAACTCAAGCTTCATGAAGGAACAAGGTGCATAGGAGGTATGGGCTGTGAAAATGCACTAGAGTACAAATATTGTGGAAGATCAAGAAAAATTAGCATTGTTGCCTTGGGGGGTAGATTACCTATGGCAATAAGATATGCTTTAGCTTTTTGTGCCTGCATGTACAAATCTAGGAATGTATTGACATTGGTTTGCTAGATAGCCATACCAATGTTGAAGTTGAATGCTTGAAGATAGTAGAACACGACTTGTTCAGGAGTTAGACAAAGACCATCAGGAACTCTCTACCAAGTTTGAGTGAACCTGATGTTGAAACCCACTATTTCCTCCTATGGATTTTTTTGGATATTTGTGAATTAGTGTAGCAATAAAAAGGATCAAATTGCTCATGGAAACTCTTCATCAACAGTTTAGCCCATTGGTCCTATGTAGTGATAGTAGTGGGCAAAAAATATTGGTACCAATACAACTTACCTCTGAGGGACAACATGAGCAACCTTATAATAATGTCTTCATATATGATGTCGTGTATCATCGCTAGAGAAGCCACGTCCTGGACATGCTCATAAGAAATATTACTTGTACCATCGTAAGTGGGAAATGCCTTCAATGCTACTTGAGGGACTATATTTTGAGCTTGTATATTCAAAGCTCCTTAGTTGTTCCATGCTAAAAACTACCTTGGAGGCTATTATGGTGGATTTTGGGCCATATTGATTGGAGGATTTGTGTGAGGTGGAGGAACACTAGTAGCAATACTAGCTAGACTCAAAGGAACATAAAATACACCAACTATCTACGAAGAGGTTGTGATTGATGTAAGAGTTAGGATGACCAATATAGGGTGTTCTCCTAATTTTTGGGTATCAAGATCAAAGAACTCAATGATGTTATTAGAGTTTTTGGCCTTCGATCTTGTGATCATGAAGTACAACTTTTGCCAAATTCACTTTTAGAGGCTTTTGGGTATAGTTGAGTCACCAGATGTTCTAGCTTAACAATAAGAAGGCAAACATCAAGATCTTAATACTATGTATATTTCTCAATATGAGACTTGTGAGTCCCATCGGGTGTACCAAAAATTATTGGCATAGATTGGCAAAACTAAATATACTATTTAATGTGGGACTTGTGTGTCCCATTGAGTGTGCCAAAAAATGCTTTGGTCAAATATCTACCTAAAATATAAATCATACATTTGTGTGCCCTAGACACGACCAAAATTGAAAGGTTGAAGGAGATAAATTTTATTTGAGCCAATATCTAGAGAGGGTTGGCTTCCTTATTAATTATACACTAGTTTTAAGTTTAGAGTTACAGGAAATATATGAGAAACTACGAAAATAAATGGGAAATATGGCTATAATCCAACTGATGTATGATGGGGATAGATTAGCAATGAAAATTTAGATTAAGTGTGAAGCAACATATAACAAAAATAAAGGCAAAAGAATCACTTATGATTTGTGGAGATACAAAGGTCATTCCAGTATACACTCCTTCACTAGAAGTATTTAAATTCATATGCATAATTTAAAAAGTAACCAACAATAGACATGAATATAAGTAGAAATGTTAAGTAGAAAGAAATCACATGCAAAACCATTCATTGAATCAAAAGCCAAGCATCCTTCTAAAAATGTAGAAAATTAAAAGTAATTTTCTGTAGAGTGTCTATCCTTATTTGTTACATAAAAATATCTAGTATTTATAGAGGATTCTGCCTCTTTCATTTAATACATGTGAAGAAAAAATGTCCCTAGATCAAGAACCAACAAGAGAAATTTCCTTATTGAAAATATTCTCTTGGGAGTAGCAATCCAGCTTTGAAGAAAATTTCCTAAGAAATTAGCAAGTTTGGACGTTGGTGCATTAAGACATATCAGAACTAGAGGAAAATAGGAACCTTGGTTGCTGAATTTATGTCACTTGTGTGCTTCAAAAATTCACCCTTGCCAAGAAAGTCCATCGGATATTAAATTTGTTTTAAAAAGAGGTAATATTGGTGAATGACACCTTGGAAACATTTGAAATCTCCTTTTGGCATTTAATCTTGCACTCTTTTAGCATAAATCTTGGAAACATAGCCTCCTTTGCTTCAATAATTAAATTTTTATCATTCTTTGGTCTGGGCACCTTCGAAAAGCTTCTTGGATTTTCAAAATTAGTTTCACCCAAAAACATAGTAACAATCAATGTTTGGATTAATTCTAAGCAAAAACATCTGTTCACACTTTCTCTTTGATGTTTTAATTATTTTCCCCATATATATTCATTCTATCATGAATTCCATGCTAAAAAATTCTTCTCCCAAGATTCCTCTCCCAACTACATCTTTATCTAGAATTCTAGGGTGCACACCCATATTTAATTCGAAGATGAGGAACAATCATAATATTGTCTCACCCCATAGGAGAGTGATAATGAGTTTCATCCCCCACTTGGGTGAACTCACCTTCATCCTTACAAAATTATTAACACTTTTCCTTCTTTTTTTTTGGATTCAAACATCACCTTTAAATCTGCACCTTAGTGCCTTGAAACACTTCCATATCATTTCACCCCAAAGAAGGATGAATGAGAGTTTTGCCCCTCATTTAGGGTAAAAATGTTGTTTACTATTATTCCCTCTAACTGTCATGGCACACCTTTCATCTAAAATACCATTCACTCCAATGAGAGGTGCACAAACCTTTCACCTGCCCTTTGGGGTGAAACTCATTTTCCAAAACTTGCTATAATGTGGGCCCTTGCCTTGCACTTGTGACTATTTTATAATATGCTTTTACCCCAAAGAGAAGCAAATGGGAGTTTTACCACTCTCTTGGGGTGAAACTACATTTGATTATACAACACCAGGGTTGGTGCCTTTCATTTGATTTTCTCTTCTTTTAAAATACATTCACCCCAAAAGGATAAGAATGGAGTTTTCGTCCCTCTTCCGAGGGTGAAAGCACTTTTAATTCTTTCATTCCATGATTTTAAAATTGGGCTCGCATGCCTTTTTAATTTGCATTGTGTTTTCACCCCAACGAGGGGTGAAAAGGATTTTCACCCCTCACTTGGGGTGAAAGAACCTTGGAATTTTCAACTTGCGCTTTTCAAAGAAACTTGCTATGCTCTTACCCCACTTGGGGTGAACTCATTTTCTTCTTCCACCTTGGATGTTTATGATAGGCCCACAAGTTTTTATCCTTTCAAAATGTGGTTTCACCCCAATGAGGGGTGAAAGGACCTTTCAACCCACCTTTAATGCAAAAGCATCTGGGCAAAGCGTTTGGGTGAAAGCACCTTTGAATTTTCAACCTAAGAACTTTAATTTTTTTGTGCTCTAATTTTTAAATGATGTTCGCCTCATATCAAGGCGAATGGGGCTTTCATCCCTCTTTCAAGGTGAAAATGCTCTTGATTTCTCCATTCAAAATTTTGACCTACTTTGCTTACATTCTATTAACACAAAGATGTTTTCACCCTAGAGAGGGGTGATAAGGGTTTTTACCCCTCACTTGGGGTGAAAGCGCCTGCATTCATTTTCCCTTTGCCTTTGAACACCATTAACATTTTTAATACTACACTTATTTTCCTCAAATTGTTTTGGGTCGATTTTAATATTACTTCCCAGTACAACATCCATGAAAATTAAAATAAGAGGATTAAAACAAAAATTAATTGCAACAAAATATATTGACAAAAATTGTTGCATTATTCATTCATTTTACTTCACCTCTTTTACAACAAAAACTATCAATAAAATTTTCAACAAAAAATTACAATGTGGCAAGATGTCAAAATTGCCAATAAGGGTCAACATAATTTGATACCTATAATAATATTTTACAAGAGTTGCTAAGTAAATCATGAGATCCATCACATTTGATGCATTGTGTCTTTGATTTCTTGATGTTAATAGAGAATTTAAGGTTAAGGGATAAAATAAGTCAATAATACCAATATTTAAATAGATTTTAATTCTTTGTTATAGCTCATAATCATGAAGAATTGTATTTTAGAGATCATGGTAAATTTTTCATTATAGATGGTATTTATAACACCAAAATATATCTTATTAAGATGCAATACACCAAAGGTAAATGATACACAACTTATACAAAGGAATATTAAGGATTGTACTTTATGTTTCTAAGCTATAAGATATATAAGTTTTATGGCATCAAGTTGCTAAATGACATGTCATATAATAGAATAGGATTAGTGAAATAAAATAATTAGCTTCATCCTAAGATTACTTGGCATAATTTCAAAGCTTAATTACTACCATGGAAGTGATATCATGTATCTTTGGTGTCTTAAAATTATCTCATATACATTACATCCTTAGTGGTTTATTTTCTTAATTCTTCCATGCAAAGCAAACCATATTAGGTGTTGGTCTTTCCATAAAATAAAACAAGTTTATTAATTAAAATATATTCTTTTAGGTGTAATCTATAATGGCAAGTTTGAAGATAGTTATGGTAAGTAGTTAAATAGTATTGAGTATAATCTAGCTTTCATAGGATGGAGGAAGAAGATGGATATATTTTGTTTCATGAAGCACTTTTTTGTTTGCATTGCAATCATAATTTGCAAAGGTAAGAAACAATGCATGTTGTAAGTCACATGAAAGTCACTAGAGATATCATTGTTTTAAAATATGCAATACATACACATTTTAGTTCTTTGAAAAGTAAAACACATTGTTTCTTGATCTTTCCACAAAAGAAAACATTTTCTCTTTGAATAAATCTATTGTAAACCATTGGAAGATGGTTGTGATATTCATAAAGAGGTCAATATAGTTACATATTGAGAGCACATTTGGTATGAGACAAAAAATGGACCTAATATCAACCTAAATCATGTAGGATAGACCAAAAAAATGGAAAATATTTATTTTATGATGCTTTTTGTGTCTCCATTATATGTAAGATTTGTAAAGTCTTAGAGTAATTTTTTTTGGAAAGTACCTCTTGCAACTCTTAAACAAAAAGACACTTCTCTTTTATGTCTAAAATTTATGTTAAAATTTACTATGTTAAATTAAATGCCTCTTAATAGAATAAGAGTATTTTTTGATTCAAAATATTACTATAAATTGCAATATAATTAATTGAATTTCTACTATGAAAGTGATTCCATGTGTCTTTGTTTTTTAAACACAATGTCATGTATTCAATGGTAAGATATACAAAAATATTAGTTGTACTATAAAAATATTGAAGAACACCAGCTTATACTGAGAGGAGAGGTGAACAATATAAGATCAACTTTCACTTTTATTTCCTAAATAATATTATCCAATATTATCAATGGAAATATCAATAGCAATAATCAAAGTAATGCACAAATCATCACACATAATGGAGACACCAATTTAATGTGGTTCATCCAATGTGGGCTACTCCACAGAGAAATATTTCTACTAAAATTTTCTCAACAAATATCTTGGGAATCAATTTCTTATTACAATGTTTATAGACCTCTGTCCAAAGGATACACCAATCCCCTATGATATGATTTGTGGATCTCTATCCATAGGAGAACTCTTTACCTTTTTATCTGGTTCATGAGACTTGATCCAAAATAACTCTATCTCCTCAACGGGTTCGTGGATATCTCTCCATAGAGGAACTCTATCATCCCAACTGGTTCATGGATAACACTCCACAAAAGAACTATTTCCTCTTGATTTAGTTCATGAATCTCTATCCATAGGAGAACTCTTTCACCTCTACTATGGTTCATGAATTTTTATCCATAGGATAAGTCTTTCCCCTCTACTTTGGTTGATGATCTTTTAGAAGACTTCTATCCCCATTGCTCTGGCTTGTGGATCTCTCTCCATAGGAGAATTCGTTCCCCTCTACTATGGCTAATGGATCTCTATCCACTAGATACTATTTTTATCTTTACTTTGTCACCTCCAAAGCTTGCTCTCATCTCTATCTCAACTCTACACCAAAATCTGTTCCAAGTCTAGTACAAATCTACTCTATCCCTACTCATAAATTTGCTCACAAATCTACACTAACTTATGTCTCAAATATGTCCTCAAGTCTTAACACAAAGATTGATCAAATTAGCAATAAACTCTACTTAGATCTACCCCAAGACTTAACACAAAGCTTAAACAAATCAATCAATCAACTCTTCTTAGATCTACACAAGCCTTAACACAAAGCTTGAACAAATAAATCAATCAACTATGCATTTAACACAAAGCTTGAACAAATCAATCAATCAACTATGCCTTTAACACAAATCTTGAACAAATCAATCAATCAACTCTGCTTAGATTTGCCCCAAGCTTTAACACAAATGTTGAACAAATCAATCCTACTATTAATGTTGTTTCAAGTATTCACAAGACTTGCTCAAATATGCCTTCAAGTCATATCAATAACTTGCTCAATATGCTCTCAAATCTTCACCAATAATTTCTCAAATATGTCTTCAAGTCCACTCAAGAACTTGCTCAATTCTACTCTCAAGCCTTCATAAAGACTTGCTCAAATATGCTCTAGCACATGCTCAAACCTGCTCTAACACATGCTCAAAATTTAGACATCTAAAACATGTCGGGTTTAGGGGAACTACTCACATAGGCACATTCATAGGCCATATGACCATACCTTGGGCCTTCCAAGCATCAAAAGTGGCTCTTGCCACTCATATGGGGCATCCTAAGCCCATCCAAGGTTAGCCGCTCAAGACTAGAGTGGCCAGACCTTAGCCGCTCAAGCTTAGAGTGGCTAGACCTTAGTCATTGCAGACAACAATGACCTAATCTTAGCCACTGTAGATGATAGTGGCTAAGCCATAAGATAGCATTTGCTAACAAACATTCCCAATCACGGGTGGAAGTTGTAGTCTGCATGCAATAAAGGTGAGTGGGGATAACTTTGCATTCTCCTTCATGGCCAGTCCATATGAGAGACTTGAGTCTGCATTTAGACCTTAGTTAACTGGCCCTCTAAACATAGAAAAGGCAAAAGCTTCTCATGCTAACATCTAGTATGCATGAGGGATTCAATCCTAGGGTTTGAACATAGACCTAGGGCTTCACACCCAATATAAGGAGCAAACCTGAGAGCACTAGCATATACATTCTAGAGCTTCTTACACATTGGAGGGATTCTAGAGATTCTTGGACCTTCTTGAGACCTATTATGCACTTGACAAGATTTTATGCAGGGATGATTGAGGAGAGCTTGGAGACTTTGAGAGCTTTCTTGTAAGCGAAGCCCTATTGGATTGAAGAGTCCACTTGAGGGTTTACCACATAAAGGATATTCAACACATCGAGTAAAGCAACCACCATTTTAACATTGAACATAGGCTTTGACCCATAGCTTTGGGTAAAGAGGACAAGATTTATCTTAGCGGCCGCTGTCTTGGACAGTGGCCCGTAGGCCTAGCTTAGGGTTTTAGACATTAGTTTCATTATTGTGTTTGGCACATCATTAGCATAGCCTCATTTTATTATTTTGCATTCATAGCATTATTTTAATTTGCACTTGTTTTCATTTGATATATTCATTGCTAACAACCTCATCCGGGGAGGCATTCTCGGACATCTAAGTGTGTGTTGTTGTTTCATTGATTACAGGGCCACAGTCTCATCGGATGGAATCTGCAGCATACGAGAGCAAAAGGATCCCTCTAGGAAATAGACCTAGATAAGGAGGCATCTGTAAGTCCTCATACATTTTTGTGTGTGAAATCGGGACGCTTGTGGAAGTGCACCACCCCTTTTTTCTAGGGGACATCTTACCCACTTGTAACCATATTGTATTGAAATGGGTATCCCTAAGAGGGACCGACATGTAACCGGGTTCTAAATACAAATATAAAGATATCTATATTTTTTGCTTCCATGTTATATGATTTGCATGATATTTTATTTCATTTTTTGGTTTTAATACATTGCAAGTAGTAGAGTAAGAGCGATGTGTGTGCCCTAGGATCGCTATAGATGGCGATCACAGTGGGAATCCCACTAATTTTTCATTTTTTTCTTGAATACTAACTTAGTTTTATGTGTAGGTCTAGCCGCTCTGAGCTACATCGGCCAAACAACAACCACTCTAGTCTATAATGGCCAAATAGTAGCTACTCTAAGCTACAGTGACCAAAAATCAGTCGCTCTGGTCGATAGTGACCAAAACTAGAGAGTAGAAGAGGATAGAAATAAGGTTCTCTGAGTTGGATTAAAGGTTGGTACAACTCCTCTGATATTTTAAAATTTTATGTCTGCTTATGTGTGTCTAAAACAATGAACTTAAAACACATTTATGTTTGGAAATTGAAAGAATAAAAGAAGAGAGAACTAGCGTATTGCACATCTTAGATCTTCTTTTATATTTTTGCTAGGCATTGCTAGGAATAGTGGCTTATGCCTAAAATTTTTTCCCTAGAATCCAACGTGCTAGACATTGTATATTTTTTTATTACTTTGAGGTCTTGCAAGAGGCCATATTTGCATGAAATAAAGTGCGATCATGCAAATCATAGTAGTTCATGCATCTTTCTAAAATATTGAAACATATTTTTACACCTAGGCAAATAGGAAAGAGTTATTTTTTCTATATGATACACTTTACTTTACACAAGCTTAAAATAAACACCACACATGCATGTATCATTTAAAAATTGAGGAGTTGGATTTCATCACCAACCCTCAATTCAGTCTAGTGATGTTGGAATTCATCTATTTCCACCGGTTTGCCCCTTAGATTCTCCTAGAAACGAATTGAAGAAATACTTCATAGTGGCACTAAGATACTCGTGTTCAAACTATCTCCCACCATTGGAACAATCTGGTTCAGGGTGGAAGATCTAGGCGAATCCCCCACTAGGACTTCAACGGTGTACCCTAGATTCTTTTGAGAAAATCATGTTTGGCACGGGTGTTCTTGATTCCCACTACGAGTGAGTCTCCTCTTTCTAAATCCAAACAAGAATAAGAAAGCAAAGAACAACACATAAAAATAGAGCAAACAGTATAGGGCACACATAATCTGTTAATAAAGATACACATTTGCTTGATATTGTTTGGTTGTCTCTAAAAGTGCAACCTAAAATACTAATTCATAAACAAAATGGTCAAAAAAAGAATTAAACATCCTCGGTATGATATCGAGGGAGAGTCCGAAGCAACTCATACCCTTAGGTGAAGTCATAGTAACATTGAGAGACCTACTCGAAAGATAGTGAGATGCAGTTTTACGAGTCTAAGGGGTGATAACTCAACCATTGGGGGTTCTCCTCAAGAAAACCCAAGTAGGGAACCACATCATGGAACAAAGTCACATAAACAAAAAGAATTTTCATAGCCATCCTCATCAAGGAGACATGAAGAAATCTCAAGGGCCTCCTCTAAACACACAGAAACATCTCAAAGATGTGAGGAAGCTTCAAGGGCTTCCTCCTCACATGGACACAAAGAAGGTTCTAAAGTTCAATATTCACATAGGGATGATGAGGTTGTATTGACCCAAATTTTTCGTGCCCTTACCTTCAGGCTAAAGGATCCATGCCCGAAAGGGGGATGCAAGAAGGATGGGACAATACCTCGGATTGAGAGGCCCTTTGAAGGTCACGCCTCTCGGGGGAGGGGTATAAGGGTGAATTTTTGATGGATGGTGGGGTTCACCAAGAAACTTTGAGTGGTAGTTTCCATGCCTAGGTTGAGAATGGGTTTGATGTGTTCATTTTATACTCGATCATTCATATTCCTAGGTTGGCCAAAATGAATCTAAGCTATTCTATATGAAAATGCTGATTTATATGAATACAAAAAGCATGAATGAATCCTAAATACCGGGAATATGTTAAATGAGAAAGAATGCACCTGATTTCGGATGTCTGATGAAGATTCTGAAGCTTGTAGGAGTCCAAATCATCCTGAATATGACAAGATCATATGCAATTGTACAAAATCATCCTAGATCATAGGCGATCATCTGAAATCAAACAAGATCATCGTTGATCTGACGAATTCGTCAGAAACCTGCAATCACAAAAATAGACACAAAAAACAAAAAATGCAACTGCAAGAATAATGCAAAATGATAGAAATGATAGTATAAATGCTTAACTGATAAATATAGATAGCAAATTAAAGGAAATGCATTTTTTTAATGACTTATTTTAACTTTATCATGCATTTATGCTAAATGAGGTGAACTCTAGGATGTAGAATGAAAATAAATCAAGCTAATACATAATAAAATAAGGAAGATGAGAAATGCAAAATCAGGGCTTTGATTGCCCCCAATATGAACTGCATTCGAGATCTCCTCCAATCGTACGAGATCATCGTCGATCTTCGACAGGATCGTCCTAAATCATGTGGAATCGTCTGCGACGGTCCGAGCTTCCTCCAGCTGAAGCACAGTGAAAACCTGCAATGAAAACTTAAAACTACGATTGCGAACAATGGTAGATAGAACGTCTTAGCACAAAAAAGCTAAGTGGCAAGGAAAATCAACCAAGGAGAGAGTCAGGAGGAGAGCCAGGCAGGGGGATAAACTAAGAAAATCTCAGTTTATATAGAATTAGGGGGAGGTTAGGAGGTTGGGGATCATCCCAATCTGGGAGATCTCCAACAGATGAATCTCCAACTGCGTAGACATGCTTCTGCCCAAGTTGGAGAGGCTATTGAAACAGAAGCTAATTATGAAAATTTGGTTTTGGGACAAAATCGTCTGGATGTTCTATTCTAGACAAATTCGTCCGATATGGGATGATTTCGTCTGATCGGTGATGATATCGTCCAATGGTCAAAACAACTCCTAAAAATGGCACGAAAAATGGGGTGAGTGGTTAACGGGCGGTTTCGGGGTTAAAATTCAAATTTTTATCTTTTTATGAAGGGTTTAATTGTGCCAATTTTAGGGTGCTGCATTTTACCCCCTCTTTAGTGAATTTTCTAAAGAAAATGCATTAAATACGAGTTCTTCCCGCTTTACGAGAAAGAAAAAATTTATTCCATTTTTTAGATGACGATTCTAGGTCGAATCGTATGACTGCTTACTATGGTGCCCCCTTTGTGTTTTTACCCAAATCGAACGTTTGAGGTAAAAGCACGAAAAAGCAAAATTTTAAAAAAGTTGTTTTTAAATAAAATTAAAAAAATAGGGTAAAACCCTAATTCATTATTACTGTTCACTTTTGCTATTTTAGAGATCTGCAGGAAAAATGGTGGAAACGACACACAGATCGATAGAGGTCCGACACGGGTTGTGGGTAAGGATCTAAACTTGATGAATTATGTTTTTAATTTGATTTGTGTGATTTTTAATTTGAATTTTGACTATTTTGAGGATATCATGGCCATTTTTGGGCCGTCGACAACGTCGGGAAGAAATCATCCCAATTTCGTCAAATCATCCCTAGATCGCCGATTTCGTCTAGGGGCGAAATCGACGAAATAGGGGCGATCCCGTCCAACAAGGGGTGATCCCCAAGTTGAGAAATCGGAGATGATTTCATCCTACCAAGGACGATTTGACTTAATTTAGTATGATATTGTCCAATAATGGACGATATCATTTTTTGTATAAGATGAAATTGATTTTAATTGCTTTTAATGATTATCTATTGATGATTTTTGTTGTTTTATTGTTTATTTTGTAGAGGGGATTACTAAAAAGTTGGGAGTGGAAATACGGGGGTCTAAGAGACGATGTACCCATGCTCGACCATGCAGAGTGAGACCGACTAGTAGAGGTTGGGCTATAGCATGTGGCGGAGATGCCACAAATACCTACAGACATGGGGCTATTGACAACCCTAGCATAGAGGTGGTATCCGAGGTCATCCTATTTTTGGCTACCAATAGGGGAGATGGCTCCCGCTCTAGAGGATGTATGGAAGATCTTGAGGATCCCTATACATGGGCAGTTCATGACTCCTACGACCAATCAAGGCCATGCCATGATGCGACTGTGCAGAGACCCTAGCTTTGCCCTGGAGAAGGGTGGGGTGAACATCGAGACATTGAGTCAGATTCCTGGGGCGTCTCGATTGACTCAGGTTTTGGTAGGGGTAGTGGGTGGCCTACTACTATGCCACTAGAGTGGATGTAGGTTACCATGGCTGCTCTCAGATGTGGTCTATGACATGAGAGACCACGGCTATAGGTTTGCTTGGGGTATCTTTGTACTATGCCACTTGTATAGGATCCTCTACGGGGTCGTATACAAGGGAGGTCGATGTCTAGTACTAACATCGCTGCTATAGGTTTGGTGCTGGGAGCACATTGCGGTGCAGAGGCTGGTAGATCTTCCACTAATAGGGGTTGATCGGGAGAGACCCTAGGTTTTCTATTGGTGGCTCCAAAGAGGGTCACAGTGACGGATAGATCTGACGATGTCCTAGAGGTTTCTAGACGACCTCATCCCAGATCAGATCACCTAGAGGCCATGAAGAGAACATCCAAGGTGGGGAGAGGACGAACAAGAGTTGGCTCGCATTAGGCGAGTCTTCTAGTTGAGGATGGAGTAGGGAGAGGTAGAGCTCCATCGCTATGATCAATTTTTGAGGTAGTTTGATCTACAGCAGGGGATCCCTTCTCTCAGAGACTATGAGTATTCCTAGACTATTCGGGATAATACTACACTGAGCGGGGCTCTAGATATGCAGTGATTCTGGAGTCAAGACACTGACGATGCCCCCATTTAGCCAATGGATGGGGATGATGTTGGGGTCATAGATGGGTATGATTCTTGGTATGTAGGCATCCACCCTCCTTGGATGACAAGGGCATAGGATCCGATGCATGTTGTGGTGTAGCAGATGGGGAGGCAATGCCAAGCTGCCATCGATGCAGCGAGGAGTCACAGAGGGAGGGAGCAGCGATGGTCTCATCAGGAGAGACATCGAAGAGCACCATAAGCTTCGGAGAGACCACAACATCTAGAAAGGAGAGAGGAGGCACTCCCTTCTCAATAGAGGGATATGCCAGCATCGCTCGATAAGGGCAAGGGTGTCGAGGTGGGGGAGAGCAGCGAGGTGGTGGCTCTCCAGGTGAAGAATTCCCATCTTTGGGCTCAGGTGCAGACACTATAGGATGAGGCTACACAACTCAGGGCTCAGAGTAGAGGGGCGAGCACTCAAGATCTGGCATGGGCTATTGCTCAGAACACTTTCTACCAGGGGTTGTACTATCATGTGGTTTCAGAGAACCAAAGGATACCTTTGCCAGCCCCCATTGCGGAGCCAGTCAAGATGGGATCATCAAGGACATCCTCACGATCGACATCGAGGACCCATGACACAACATGGACTCCGATGGGGCCACCTCCTCCACCTCAGGGCAGAAGAGGATATGAGGCTAAGAGCTCGAGGGCTTCTCGAGACTAGCTACACATTGACTATAGACTGTATACTTGAGAGGATTGAGTATGCCAGGGTATAGATTATGGCATACCGATACAGTTTTGATATGATGTGCATATATTTGATATATATATATATATATGATATTTTGTGATATGACTTGTCCACATGTTTTATGATGCTTTAAATTTTGAATTGTTGATTGATTATTCATGTAATTATGTCGTTGGAAATAGTATAATTTTATGTCATGTTTGTAAAATTTAAATGAAATAATTTGATGTAAACAAATTGGTTGTTTGTGGTGTGATTTGATAAAAATAAAGGGACTTCTAACAATAATTTCAAAGGACATTATCACTGTTATATGACCATTTCATGGAATCGCCGCTCACTAGGTCATCAAGCTAATCCCAGTATAGAAATATTGCTAAAAGTAAAAGAGTGCTTAAGAGATTGTCTTAATACTTTGTGTTGTGATGATGAAAAATTATGATGGTGATGATTTTTTTTCAGATTTTCATGAAAATATTATGCATGAAATATTAAAAATATGATTTTTTTTAGGCATAAAATTCCTAAGTGTGATAAAATTTTGAACAATTCCTTAAGAATTATACCATCGTTGCAAAATTGAATGTTGAAATAATGAAATGAAATAGAAAAAAGATGTTCGTTCTTCTTAAACCACAATTGTGTAACATAATTATGTAAGCCATATGTTTTTATGAATTAAATAAATGGGAAATAAAATTAGAACAATGGTTTGTGCTAGGCATAGAATTTTTAGATATAGACTTATACCATCATCGCGAAATCCAAAAAAGAAATAGTTTTATTGCATAATTGATTTTTGATTTTGAGATAAACAGAAAATATATAGGATGAGGACTTGCGCTAGGCATAAAATTCCAGTTTAGGTTTTAGGAACTATACCATCGTTGCGGAAGTCGAAAGTATATATAAACATGACTTTATTGTATGGTTTGAAAATTTTTTGGATTTTTGAAAAAAATGTATGTAATTGTTTTTATACTAAACAGATGTTCTCAAATAAGAAGATGAAATTATTCCAAAATATTTGCATAAATATTTTAAATTATCTCAAAGACAAAATGTAGATTTATAAGGAACCCTCATGTGCATATGTGAGTTCATTGCTGATCTTGATTTATCATAATGATACAAAATCTCTCAAATACAAATGTGTGTGCAATTGTATTGTTCATTTACCAATTTTGAGCAAGATAATTTGATACAAGTAATTTGAATTAACCAAATAAGTGTTTGTTGACCATGATTTATATGCATGTAATCGTACCAGACTACTATGTAAGTCGGGTCATCAAGAGCTAGTTGATCCATAAGCAGACATAGGCCTGTACAAAAGAATGTCGCTAATGTGACAGACATATCACCACACTAGGAGTTACCTAAGGCCAAGCGGGTTGGGCACAAACCACCTGTTATGGGGCTTACCTCACGGTTTTCGAATAATTGAGAATTCTAGGGATTCAAGCTCATTCACCCTTCTTTTCTTTTCAAGGGGTAGGGAAAGGGATTTTATTGCTTTTTGCTTTTTCTTTTCTTTTCTCTCTTTTTTTTTTTTGTATTTTTGCTTGGAACTAAGATAATGCTGAAATATTGCTATGATGGTACAAAATGATATTTTTATTTTTCTCATTTTCTTTGAATTTTCTTTTTCTTCCTATACTAGGGATACTTGCTCGAATTGGCCATAGAGCAACGTATTTTTATTCTGGGCAGGGTGAGCTTGTCCTTTTGTCAATTCTCAAAGATTCTAGACCATGTGCATGATAGGATAGCAAGGGAAACTTTTCGCTCAAGAAACCACTTCTACTATGTAGCATCATATTGAATTTGCAATGAAATCATTTTAATGTGAAAAGATATACTTGGTTCAAGTAAATAACAAGATCAATTCTCTATGCTCAAAACTTTATTTAATTCAACTGTGGACTTTGATATAAGAGAGATTAATAATCATACCGAATAAAATCAAGATATTTATTCATGTGAGTGTGATAAATTAACATTTATTTGGAATCCCACATATAAATAAATGTTAATTGAAAATATGACTGCAATACTTCAAGAATTGACAGGTGCAATAAAAAAATGTTTTTGAAGATTCTGATGATTCTGATGTTTTTTTTTATATTTTGGTTTTAATTTATGAATTGAGAGAATAAATAATATTACTATTTTTTAAATTTATATGAATGACTAAAATGAAACAATATGCAAAATAACAATATATACAATGATGAAATGACCAGATTTTATGCATAATAGCATTTAAGATGCATAATGTTCATAGGTTCTTTAAGATCTTTACCATCTAAGGTAGCTAATCTGTATGCTCCCGATCCAAATTTAGCAGTGATAATATATGGTCCAAGCAAGTTGGGCTCGAATTTACCTTTAAGATCTTTAGTTGCATTAGTATTTTTTTTTATTTTCTTTTAAGACAAGGTCGTCGATCTCAAAGGATCGATTATGAACTTTATTAAGATATGCTCGTTTAAGCTTGTTCTGGTAGGCTCAAAGATGTTCCAAAGCATTGATGCACTTCTCATCTAGGAGTTCCAGCTGACTAAATATTCCAACATGATATTTGTCTCCTACTTCAGTATCTTGGAGTAGTAGAGCCAAAGAAGGAACTTCTAATTCAAAGGAAAAAACTGCTTCAACACCATAAACCAAAACAAAAGGTGAAGTGCCCGTGGGAGTACGAACGCTGGTTCGATAAGCCCACAAAGCAGGATATAATTGAATGTGCCAATCTCGACCAGATTTATTGACCAGCATTTTGAGGATTTTAATTAATGTTTTATTAGATGCTTCTGCTTGGCCATTACCCTGAGGATAATGGGGAGTGGACCATGTGGGCATATTCTAATTTTATTCATTTCATCTATATTCAAAAACTTACACACACACACACACACACACACACACACATATATATATATATATATAGAACGTAAGGAAGGTGAGGAAGGAGGTTGGAGAAGGAGGAAGGGAGTCGACATGGAGGGATAAGGGAAAGGAAAGGAGAGATAAGGGGCACAATAATAGGGAGGAAAGGGAATACGAGAGAATAGGGAGAGGAGAGAATATCGGGAGAGGAAAAATAAAATCTTGCCGACAATTAAACCTTGCCGACAAACACCGTTGTTTTCACACTCGAGCCTAGAAAAACTAGATATTTCTAGGCCGTAACATGGCCCTCTTCACATTTGCAACATTCTCCCCCTTAAAGTTGAGAGGACTGACAACACAGTCTCTCAGCTTTATAAATTGAGCTTTAGCCATCGCTTTGGTGAAGATATCTGCAACATTCTCCAAAGTGCGGCAGAATTGAAGCTCAACAATTTCTTGCTCCACCATATCTCGGATGAAGTGGTACTTCATATCAAAATGTTTTGTTCTACTATGGTGGATTGGATTGTATGCCAACTGAATGGCACTGATGTTGTCACAGTAGATTTTGGTCGGACCACTTTGCGGTTCTCCAATCTCTTCCAGCACTTTTCTCAACCATAACACTTGAGTACTAGCATATGTGACTGCTATATACTCAGCTTCTGTAGAGGACAAAGCTACTACAATCTGCTTTTTGGAACTCCATGTTATTAGTCCTGACCCTAGACTAAAACAGTTCCCTGAAGTTGATTTCCTATCATCAATGTTGCTGCCCCAATCACTATCACTGAAGCCTACAAGCTTGATAGTGTTACATTTATGGTAATGGATTCCAAAATCCCATGTACCCTTTACATATCTAAGAATTCTCTTAGCTGCCTGCAAATGCAGCTCAGAAGGGCTAGCCATAAATCGAGAGACAAGAGAAACAACATACTGAATATCAGGTCTGGTGTTGGCGAGAAACATCAAACTCCCAACCATGCTTCTGAAAGTGGTCACGTCAACTTTTGGTGCTCCATCATCTTTGCTTAATTGGATCCCATGTCCAACTGGAGTTGCAACTGGTTTGCAATGCTCCATAGCAAACTTCTTGATCATGTCCCGAGCATACTTATGTTGACAGATGAAGATCCTTGTATCTGACTGATGAACCTCCATTCCAAGAAAGTAGTGCATTAAGCCAAGATCCTTCATCTCAAACTGCTTCATCATGGAGCGCTTGAACTCCATATTCACTTTTTCATTACTACCCATGAATATGAGATCATCCACATACAAGCAAACTATGAGGATGTCATTACCTTGCTTTAGGTAGTAAAGGGTGGGTTCATTTTTGCTTCTGGTGAACCCAAAATCTTTGAAGTACCCATCAATGCGTGAGTACCAAGCTCGTGGTGCTTGCTTGAGGCCATAGAGTGCCTTTTTCAGTCTGTAAACAAGGTGCTCCTTGCCTTTCTCTTCAAATCCCTGTGGTTGCTCAACATACACTTCTTCTGTCAAGTAACCATTGAGAAATGCACTCTTTACATCCATGTGTTGGACTTTCCAACCTTTGTGAGCAGCTAAAGCAAGAACTGTTCTGATGGTTTCCTGTCTGGCTACAGGAGCAAATGTCTCCTCATAATCAATACCATACTTCTGTGTAAATCCTTTTGCAACCAATCTTGCTTTGTGCCTTTCAATGCTTCCATCAGCATTGAATTTGGTCTTGAAGACCCATTTGCATCCAACACATTTCTTTCCTTTAGGAAGCTCTACGAGCTCCCAAGTGTCATTGTTTTTTATAGAGGTTATCTCCTCTTTCATAGCATCTTGCCAGATTTTTTGAGTACATGCCTTCTCATAACTAGAAGGTTCAAGTTGTGCACTAGTTAACAAGGCATAGTTAACTATATCTCCCCGAGGTTCTTGGGAGTCATCATCACCATACAAATGCATATTTTCAAGTCTTTGCAAGACTGAACTCATTTCACTAGCTTGACTTCTAGTATATCTTCTTTGAAAGTTTTTATCCAACATCTGATAAGATGGATGATGTTGGAGTGTTCTCTTACCTCTAGATGGAGAATCAATATCCATTGGTGAGGAACTGATTGACCTTTGAGGAGAAGGACTTGGTGAAGAAGTTGAACTCGAAGATGAACTTGGGCTTGTTGGAGGAGACTTCTTACCTTTCTGTGGTGATTGTTGTTGCACCTGTTTAGAAACTGCATCATTGGATTCATCATCATTGAATATTTGGGGCTTACCCCATTCTCCCCCTTCATCAAAAATCACATCCCTGGAAAGCACAATCTTTCGAGTCCTAGGATTGTAGAGTCTATAAGCTTTTGTGTTCTCATAGTACCCTACAAATATGCATGCTTGACTCTTTGGATCAAGCTTTTTTCTCAGCTCATCAGGAATATGAGAATATGCCAGTGAACCAAACACTCAAAAATGCTTGACATTTGGTTTCTTACCATACCATGCTTGGTAAGGAGTTTTCCCTTTCAAACTTGAAGTAGGGCTTCTATTCAAAATATACACACTAGTCCTGGTTGCATCTGCCCAATACATATTACTCAAATGCTTTGTCCGAAGCATAGATCTTGCCATCTCTACAATGGTGCGGTTCTTTCTCTCAGCCACACCATTCTCTCGTGGAGTGTAGGCAGCGATGAACTCGCCTCTTTATTCCATGTTTTTTACAAAAATTCAAAAATTCATTAGAGGAGTATTCTCCTCCTTTATCCGATCTCAAACACTTAACAAAATATCCACTCTCATTTTCAACTCTTGTTTTAAAATCTACGAAGCAGTCAAATGCTTCATCTTTATGCTTCAAAAAATATATCCAGCACATTCTTGAAAAATCATCAATAAAAAGAAGAAAGTAAGAGTTGTTACCGATGCTCTTGGTCTGCATTGGACCACAGATGTCCGAATGCACTAGTTGGAGTGGATAACTGGCCCGCCATGCTTGCCCTCATGGAAACTTGGTCCTGGCATGCTTGCCCAAAGCACAACCTTCACATACTTCTTTATTATCCTGAACTTTAGGAAGTCCGGTCACCATCGCTTGAGAGGTTAACATCTTCAAACTAGTTGAATTCAGATGACCGTATCTCAAGTGCCACAACACACTTGGATTTAAAATAGCAACATTTTCTAATTGATCTCCCCCTGGCTGACCAAACCTTAAAGGGAATAGCCTATTCTTTGTCATTGGCACTTGTGTAATAATTCTATTACTATTATTTTTATCAAAAATGGTGCATTTACCCTCATCAAAAAGCAACTTGTAGTTCTTTTCTAACATTTGACCAACACTTAAAATATTGTGTTGGAGATGGGGTGTGTAATAGATATCACTTACTTGCTTAACACCTTCTTTAGTTGGAACCGCCATGGCTCCAATGCCTTCAACTGCCAATGACTTGTTGTCCCCCAACTTGATGCTTGGATTTGTAGGAAGAATCCAGGGTAGCAAAGAGTTCTTCTTTGCCACTCATATGATTTGAACACCCAGTGTCCAAAATCTAGGTGTCATTCATGTTCTGATCTGACTGGCCATATGAGAGAAAGAGATTTGTGGTCCCTTCCTCTTCTCCAAAATTGCCATACTGACTGCTCTGGTTGTTGTTGCTCCCTTGTGAAGGCTGCTTTGACCAACAGTCATGAGCATAGTGGCCAGGTTTGCCACAATTGTAGCAAACTTGCTTCGACTTGTCATTTCCTTTTCCTCGGCCTGGATGCTTTCCTCTATTCTGTTGTCCACCTCTATTCTGACCTCCACCTCTGTTTGAAGATCCTCCTCTGCTTGGGGTTCCACCTCGTGGACTGTTCCTGCCTCTTCCTCTGTACTGACCTCTGCCACGACCTCTACCTCTTCCTTCTTGTGAAGCAAAGGCTTTATCATCTCCTCCATGGCTGGTGGAAAGAGTGTCCTGCAATATTTCTTCATGTGAAAGAAGAGAACCAATCAGTGCTTCAAAAGAAAGAGTAGTCAAATATTTTGACTCTTCAATAATGATTGCTACATGATTCCACTTCGAAAGAAGTGTTCGCAACACTTTCTTCACCATAACCTCAGGCTTAACATCTTCACCTAGAGTGACCATTTTATCTACTACCGCTTTAACCCGCACGCATTAGTCTCCTACTTTCTCATTTTCCTGCATTATGAGATTTTCAAAATCTCTCTTCAGTGTTTGAAGTCTAACCTGTTTTACTTGATCACTACCTTGAAAGCTTTCTTTCAAAACTTTCCAAGCATCTTGAGCTGTGACACAGGATGCTATTCTAGGAAAGATACTTTTATCTAGGGCTTCTTGTAAATAGTACAGGGCAGAGGAATTATTTTTCCGGGCTTCTTTTCTAGTTTTTTTATCTGCAACACTCAAAGCTGCCCATTCAACAGTTGTGGGTTCTGTATACCCTTCTATTACAATATCCCATAAACCTTTGCCTATTAACAAAGTTTTCATCTTAATCGACCAATATTCGTAATCACCACCATTGAACTCAGGGATTGGTAGACTAGTATTGGATGCCATTTCAAAAAGCAGACTTTATTTCAATTGCAAGCAAGTAGTACAAAGAAGTACAAAATAGATCACTGATTTAAATCAAATCTAGCCTTTTTAATTCTCTCACTGATTTCTTGCTCCTCTTGTTGTGGATTACCCAGTATTGGATGCCCAAAATTATCGGCAATGGAATCCTCGTCGTCGCTGATGACGATGATTTTAGGGGCTGGTTCTGGCTCTAGCTCTAGCTCTGGCTCCACTGGCTCTGGTTCTGGATTAGGAGAGTGTGGTGTATAGCTCTCACTTGATTCTATTTCAGGCACTACAGGTGTATAACTGTCACTTGATTGTCCTTCAGGTGCTTCTTCAACCGTCTCCGACTCTTCTATTCTTTTCCCGAAGATATTGTCCTCTGAGTCAGCCTCGTATCCAGAATCGGGCTTCCTTTGGTGGGCTATGACCGTGTTTTCTAATTGATTGAAAACTGTATGCAAACCATATCTCCGAACTTTTTTGTCAAACCATTCGGCGTTCTCTCTTTGTAAAAGAGAACAAAGAGCATGATAGCATCCGGTTGATCTGATCATCTACTCATCAATGCAAAAAACAACTTCATTAGAGCCTCTAAGGTTAAAAATTTTCACCCTTTTGCAGTCGTTGAGGCTATTACAAAACAAATATTTAACCTTGAACGGGGTTCCAAGGGGAGTCCAAAAAATTTTGGAGGTGCTAAACGGGCGTTCTGGAAGACTTCCCGTCACTTTTCCAGGTTCACAATATGCAAATTTTCACTTTCCACTTTTCACAATTTTTCTCCAAAAAAAAAAAGGTTTTCAAAGTTTTTTATAAAGCCATTTTTTTAAATTTAATAATCAATAATGCTTTTAATAAATTAAAAATAACTATATTAATAAAATAATTAAAAGCATTTATTTGAAAATTAAATTCAATTTAAAAGCAACTTTAATAAAAAAAATAATAAAACCCTTTTTTTAAACCTTTTATGAAATGCACTCCGACGGGTTTTGAACTCGTGACCTCATGCAAGCTAACGAGCACCTTTGCCACTACACCGTGCGGCTCCTCTGAAAACAAATCCGCCCGCTCTCCCTCTTAAGGCTCCTTCGTGGTGATAACCACAAAAAAAAACTTTGATTTTCCTAACTCGGTGGGATTCGACCCCAGGTCTTCTCCTTTGCTGGCGAAAGGTTTTAACCGCTAGCCCACGGCTGTCGGTTGAGACAATAGAGGCACGAGAGCCTCTATAACATCAAGCGGTGGCGATTTTTTTAAAAAAATTGAACTTAACATCCCACATTCACCGTGTGTGGGGACATTTGGGGTTGAAAAACCCCAACGTGACTATGAAAAATTGATTGCCTTCGGGCAATCAACGTCGCCTCCTTTTGTCATTGCTTTAACCAATGACTGCCCTCCTTGATGCCAGCTGTGTCACCACCTTGATCCGCATGCCACTACCATGTGTCCTTGTCAGTCTGCCTCGAATCACGTACCTACCATGTCAGTTCCTCGAACTGCATGCGCTTCGCCAAGCCTGTCTGCCTCAGCTATCTGCTTCCAGCTGTCCCTGATAGCTCCTCGGGATGCGTGTCACATCCATTCTCGGTTTGCATGCCACACTCTCTATATTTCACTCTGTCTCGTCGAGCGTGCCCCTGGCCTTGGCTCTGATACCATATTGTGGGCATATTCTAATTTTATTCATTATTATATATTCAAAAAATTTACACACACACACACACACACACACACATATATATATATATATATATACACACACACACACACATATATATATATATATATAACGTAAGGAAGGTGAGGAAGGAGGTTGGAGAAGAAGGAGGAAGGGAGTCGATGCAGAGGGATAAGGGAAAGGAAAGGAGAGATAAGGGGCACAATAATAGGGAGGAAAGGGAATACGAGAGAATAGGGAGAGGAGAGAATATCGGGAGAGGAAAAATAAAATCTTGTCGACAATTAAACCTTGCCGACAAACACCGTTGTTTTCACACTGAGCCTAGAAAAACTAGATATTTCTAGGCCGTAACCCTCTTCACATTTGCAACAGACCAACGATGTTGAATTTTATATTTTTGACATAATTTCTTGACATATTTATTTTTGAAACAAGTTCCATTATCTGAGATGAGATTTGCAGGAATTCTGAACCTACAAATAATTTGATTAAAAATAAATTTTGAAACTTGAGTTCCGATGCAAGAAGCTAAGGGCATAGCTTCAACCCACTTCGTAAAATACTCGATGGTGGTTATGATGAATTTGTGTCCATCAGATGACACAGGATTGATTTTTCCAATGATTTCTAAGCCCCATTTTGAAAAGGGCCAAGGAGATGAAATAACATGTAGTTCTTGTGCAGGCGCATGGACAAGGTCAGCGTGTTTCTAGAACTTGTCACAATGGCACATGTAATCATGTGCATCATTATCCATGGTAGGCCAAAAATATCCTATCCTAAGGAGCTTCTTAGCAATGGCACTACCACTAAAGTGTCCCCCACAAGATCCATCGTGGGCTTCACTCAAAGCTGATCTAGATTCTTCTAGATTCAAACATCTTAGTAGGATACCTTCAAAATATCTCCTATATAATGTATTGCCAATTATTATGAAGTGAATTTCTCGTCTACATAATAACCGGCACTGGTTTCTATTAAAACCTTTAGGGAAGGTCCCATTTTGAAGAAAATTGAATATATCAGTGTACCAAAGTTTAGGAGTAGTTTCGTTGATTAGAAACACATCCAAAGGTTCTAAGCATGATTTATTTGAATCAGGTTCCTAGAGTTGATGAATAATGATGGTAGCATATTCGTCATCTAACTCCAAGGGTAAAAGAGATGCAGTTGCAGCCATAGCGTCAGCCGCACAATTATTAGTTCTAGGAATAGCTTCCAAGGTAATTTGATCAAATAAATATATTAATTGTAATACATATGCTTTATATGGATGCAATTTATCATCTCTGGTCTGATAAACATCATTAATTTTATTTATAACAAGTTGAGAATCATCGAAAACTAATAGATTTTTAATTTTTAGTGCCAAGGCATCTCGTAAGCCAAGGATTAGAGCTTCATATTCAACAATATTATTAGTACAAGCAAATGTTAATTTAAAGGACAAAGGTATAAGATGTTTCTGTGGAGATATTAAAATGATACCTGCAGTAGCCCCACTCATGCATCAGGCTCTGTAAAAGTATAGGGACCATTGCTCTGGATGGTCTGCCTCTAGTTTAAGGCATTCGTCAGGAAACTCAATGATGAGGGGATGGGTAGACTCTAAGGGTGCAATAGCTAATTGATCTGCTATTATTTTATGCTTAATAGACTTATGTCCTATAAACGTGAGTTCAAACTCACTTAGAGCAAGAACCCACTTTTCTGTGTGACTAGATAAATAAGGTCAACTCATGAGATACCGCAAAGGATCGAATTTAGCAATAACATAAGTTTTCTGACTGAGCATATAATGGCATAGTTTCTGTGTAGAAATCATGACTGCTAGACATAACTTTTCTAATGCTGTGTAGTGGGTTTCATAACTGATTAATGTTCTACTGATATAATAATTAGCACGTTCTCTTTTCTCATCATCCAGTTGAGCTAACATAGCTCCTAAGGCAAAATCTAAAGCTAAAATATACAAGATAAATGGGCGATCAGGTCTAGGTGGCGAAAGCACAGGCGGGTTAAGAAGATATTGTTTGAGGAGTTCAAATGCTTCCTAACATTCATTTTCCCAATGGAAAGAGACATCCTTCTTAAGAAGCTTAAGAAAGGGTCCGGTTTTATTTGCTAGCTTATCGATGAAGCGACGGATAGCTTGAAGCTTACCTTGCAAACTCCGTAATTAAGATATATTTATGGGTGTGGGCATATCAGTGATAGCCAAAATCTTGAGAGGGTCAATTTCGATGCCACGTAAAGAAACTATAACCCCCAATAATTTACCAGACTTAATGTCGAATATACATTTAGCTAGATTCAATCGGATAAGATATTCCCTTAACCGATAAATTTTTTTTCTCAAGTCATCTAAATGGTCATCTTCGTTAATAGAACGAGCTATAATGTCATCTACATAATCATGTAGTATATCATGCATCATATCATGAAAGATATAAGTCATGGCTCATTGATATGTTGCACCTACATTCTTCAAACCAAATGACATCACTTTCCAACAAAAGGTCCCCCAAGGGGTAATAAAGGTTGTTTTAGCTTGATCTTCAAGAGCTATCCTGATCTGATTATAACCAAAAAATCCATCCATTAAGGATATCATTCCACTCTAGTAGTAAAATCAATGATATGATCCATACTGGGAAGAGGAAAATCGTCTTTAGGGCATGCAACATTAATATCTCTAAAGTCTGTGCAAACCCTAACTTTGGTAGATTCTTTCTTAGTTACTGGAACTACATTCGAGATCCATTCAGCATAATCAATGGCTTGTATAAAAATAACATTCAAGAGTTTTTCTAACTCCCATTTGACCAATAAGGCCACTTTAGGATGCATTTTTCTAAGTTTTTGTTTAACAGGTTTAGCATCCGGATGGACTACTAGGTGATGCATAACTACAGAAAGGTCTAAACCTGGCATATCTTCATATGTCCAAGCAAAGACATCTTCATATTCTTTAAGAAATGCAATGTATTTATCCTATTTTTCTTGACTCAATTTTGATCCAATGTTGATTATGTGAAGATTATCCTCAGTTCCAATGTTAATTTTTATGACGTTTTCTACTTCCATGTGTAGATATTTCTCAAAATTATGTGGGGCGGGTGAAATGCCCAATTCTTGTAATTTCGCCAAGGTTAGCTTGGATAATTCGTCTTGAGGAGTCGTGGCCTCAAGCTGGGCTATACTAGGTATAGAGCCATCAAAATAAAAGTCATTATCTAATAATTCCTCAACGGAGACATCATGGAAGATATCTCCCTCCAACTCATCGTCGGATTCAGCGATCATCTTAGGGTAAGGTATAGATAGCATATTACATGTAAATGGCTTATTCGTTAAATGCAAAGCATCGCATTTATCCAAATAATCTTGGTAACACATGAGATGGTCATCATCCTCAAATGGGAAGGGCTGACCCTTACTAGGAAATAGGCCCACACCACATCGGTCAAGCCATGGATCTACCTCAAAAGGTTCTTTCACACCATTTTGGAAAGGTCCTAAACCTTTCCCTTTATATCCCAATTTAAGCATTATAGATTTGGCTTTAACATACTCATTAGTAAAATAACATCGAGCATATCCATCATGATGCATCTTGATGTTTCTGGGTATTCTACCCTAGTCATATCCCTTATAAATAAAAGCATAGCTCCCGACTTGGTAAATACTTCCCATAGGCTTTGGGAGGCCCAAGGTATGAGGATATGGTGGCAAATTATTCAAAATAAGGGAATCTTGCATAGAAGCATTTGTTTTCTCCGATATAATAATTTTAGATAAATCGGGTAAGAGTTTGTTAGTAAGAGCATAAGAGGTAGAAGGAACATTTTCTACATCTTATGATGCAGAAACTATGCCTTTTATGGATGTATATGTTGTAGAGATGTCGATGGATGGGCCTATTATAGGTATAGAAGTTATAGGAGTAGAACAAGAGGCATCGGTTGTGGGATTAGTAACTTTTTGAGGTCCTAATGTGGTTTGTTTAGAGGATGGTTGAGATGTATGTAGGGGTGGAACTAATGGAGAAGAAGTAGATGTCATTTTGGGTGTGTGTTTCACATGTTTAGATGGATAATGAGAATTAGGATGTGTGGATGACAGAGCAGGGCAAAATTGAACTCCAACAGGTTCTGCCAAAGCACACATATCAAAGGGTCTAGGATCACCATGAATGGTAACAAATTGATTCTTAAATTCAAATTTAACACATTGATGTAAAGTTGAGGGAACGGCTTGCATCACGTTGATCCAAGGTCGACCCAAGAGTATATTGTATGATGCAGGGCAATGTACAATAAACACGGCCGTATCCAAGGTTCTCGGACCAACCTGCAATGGGATGGTAATAACTCCACATGTTTCTTGTGTTTCTTCATTGAAGGATTTTATGATCATATCAGTTCTTTTCATTTCATCACTTCTAAACCCAAATCTTTGGTAGAAGTCAAAAGTGTAGATGTTTAAAGATGAACCATTATCAATCAAGACTCGTTTGACTGCTACATCTCCAATTAAGGTAGTAATATATAAGGAGTTATCCTTATGTAAACTATGTTGCAGTATGTATCTATCCCAAAAGTTAATACAATCAACTTCATGAGTTATTATAGTATTAGCCATGGCTTCAGGTTGAATGTCTTGTGGTACCATCATCTGGATTAATGTGAGCATTAATTCATCTCTATGTGTAGGAGAAGATCTTAAAATGTCCAAAATAGAAATTCTAGCTGTAATATTTGATAGTTGCTCATTAATATTATAAGGAGGTTTAGGTTGAACATTATGTGCATGATTCCCTTTATTAGTAAATTTCAAAACAAATGGAGTTGATCCATAGTTCTGCATTTGATCTTGTTGAGAGTTTTGAGCTTGTTGTCTAGTAACAGCTTCGATGGTACCCACAATATTATTCTACGGATGATGAATGGGTCTTGGTCTAGCATTTATGGCTTGCTCATTAGAAAGTAATTGGTGAGACAATGGTCTAGTAGTGACTCTTCTTGGAAATGGTTCTTTCAAAACCATAGAACTTGTGATAGGGTGAATAGCATCCGATTCATCTTCAGAACTATTTGATTGATTTGATGTGATTTCCATATCACTCTTAGTTTCGTATTCTATATCACTGAGATCAGGTGTCCAAATATTATGTAGAGGCCTGGTCGTAACCATGGATAAGGTTGTGTCAAACATTTCCAAATCATGAACAGGTAAATGCCCACTAATAATCCCTACATATCGGGTAGGAGGGGGAACATTATGATGTTCAATTTGATTAGCCACTTCCTTGCCATGTTTTGGTAAAGGATGTTGAAATATGTCCAATGATTGATTGGCATTCTGATTCTGGTTTTGGGGGATGTTATTTTGAGCATTATTAGGAGGATTTTTCTTAGGTTGAAAGGCTTGCACCTCCATCTCATTGTTATCAATCAAGTCCTGTATTTTATGTTTTAATATTTTACAAGAGTTGGTAGTGTGTCCAGGTCCTCTATGGAAGTCACAGTGTAAATCAGCTCTGTATCCAGGTATAGTTGGATCAGGTTCTTGGATATTTGGTAATTGAATCAAACCTCGTTCTAATAATTGTGATAGAATGGTTGATAAAGGTTGATTTAACCTAGTAAATTCTCGAGGAGGTTTATCGAGAGGTTTCAGTATAAACTTCTCCGTTGTCTTTGCAGCATTAACAGTAGCAATATTTCTACTATCAGTGACTCCATCACCCACAACTTGTTTATTTTTATATTTATTTTTGGATGTTTTCTCATCGTCTTTATTTTTAAGTTGACCTCTCCTAATGAGAGCATCTTCCACTCTTCGGGCTAAGTCTATAGCCTGATCGAAGGTGGTCAAGGTAGCAGTTGATAACTCGTAGGATAGTTGGTCTTGTAAATTATTAATAAAGATGTCCAACATCTCCCTATAAGGTAACACAAAGTGCAATTTTCCTATCAACTGTCTCCACCTAGATAAGAAATCAGCAAAGCATTCATATTTGTCTTGTTTTAAGTTGTACAAGTATTTAATGGTCACATGCATTTCGATGTGGGCACTATATTAATGAACAAAAGACTTGGCTATTTCTTCGAAATTCCTCAGTGGGTAATTGATAATACCACTCTAATGCCGTTCCTCCTAAACTTTTCGGGAACATTTTTAGCAATAATAAGTCATCATGTGATATATCATGACATGTTATCCTAAACATACAAAGATGCTCTATGGGATCTTTGATTCCTTTATATATGGGCAGGACAGGTATAGGAAAATGTTTAGGATATGGTTGTGCTATGACTATAGGATCTAAATGCTGACTACACATCTCTTGATAATTATATGAGGGACGGTAGGGATCTATCTGATCCATGAGGGAAACTAACTGTTTCACCGTGGCTTCAAGATTACTAGTTTGTCCACCATATTGGTTCGGTGGGACATAGGCATGGGATTTATGGGTGTATGATGGTGTAACATAAGGATTAGATGCTATATTGCTATTATGTAAAGTGTTGGTAGGAAGAGTATTATGCAGGAGATTTGTAGTAATATTATGTTGTACCCCAGGTTTTTGGTAATTGGTGTTTGGTTTTGTTTTGGGTTTCTGTTGATTTGAAGTATGTTGATCAATAGCTTGGCAAAATAGAGCAGTAAATGATGGTTTATTTTGTGTGGGAATAACCCTAGGCTTGCTAACAAACACTTTAGATGGTTGGGTAACCTATTGTTGTTGCACGTTCTGGATCATAGCTGCCATATCCAAATTGGACGGTCTAGCTTGATCACTTTCTTGATAAACAAAGGACAAGGGATTAGTGCATGTGTGAAATACTTCTTCTAGGGTTTCTTGAGTGTCACTAATTCGATCCTTGTCCATATGTATTACTCTATTAAGAACACCAATATTAGTATTGATGAACTTCCAGAATTGTTCCACGTTCTCAAAAGTAATTGATCCTCCCGGAGACATTTTAGGGGATGAGGATCCTTCCTCTCTAATAATTTCTTCATGTTCATTTCCTACAGCAAACTCTTCTTCTTGCTGGTCTATGGTTCCTTCTTTTGAAACTTGATCTTCAGGAAGGACATCTGGGTTATTTAATGGTTTTACTAACCAATATTCTTCTTCTTCGGTTTTTTTCCCATTCCTAAGTCTAGGCATTGTGCTTAAACTTAGATTTAGCAAATATATATACTTATATATATATATATATTTATATCTCTCTATATATATATGCGATAGGTTTGAGAGGTATATATTTTAATTATATACCTACTATAAAAAGGAAATGTTTTGATTTTTGTTTTTGTGTTTTATAATATTATTATAAAGATAACAAATAGCATTCTAGTTGCAAAAAAAAATAAAATAACAATAGTAATAAGAATGACTTAGTTTTCTATAAATAGTTTATGGATATCATTAACAGGATCAAGTTCATCAGGAGTCATGAAATGCTCCTCTTCAAATTGGAAATGGTTTTTCAATAATTTGACAAAGTGTGCTATGGTAATATAATTTTTTTCAGACTCTGACCTATAAAAATAAAGCTCATGGCAATACTCTCGATACAACACAGCTCTAGGAACTCTATTCCATATCTTTCTATCTATAAGAATGACTTCTTGATCCTCTATACAAGCTAGAAACTGATGTCCTACAGCTACATTCTCAAGGTATTCCTCAAAGGTGTATAATTCTGAAGACACAAGTGCTCTTTTATCTGCTAACCACCTATGGCAAGCTCTCCGAAGTTCATGATACAAGATTACCTGATCAAGATCTAGGATTCTATCTAGGACAAACCTCTTAATTTGCCTAAGTTCTATAGATCTAGATGAAATAATATCCAATATCCTATCAAGTTCATCCCACAAAGGTTAGACCCTATTTGTTTGAGGTACTCTAAGCACATAAGTAATCTCTATGGTTGTTAATTGATTTTCAACATTTATGGTGACAACTCGTATTTTATTACAATCTACCATCTAAGTATGATATGCAAATTTAAAAATTTTCTAATGATTTTAGATGTTCTTAATAATGCATTTATATTTTTAGTTTTTTTTTTTTTCAAAAGGCTTTTAGTTTCACGTCGGGTTCACCAAAATGTACTGACCAAAATTTTTCGTGCCCTTACCTTCAGGCTAAAGGATCCGTGCTCGGAATGGGGATGCAAGAAGTATGGGACAATACCTTGGACTGAGAGGCCCTTTGAAGGTCGCGCCTCTCGGGGGAGGGGTATAAGGGTAAATTTTCTACGGATGGTGGGGTTCACCAGGAAACTTTGAGTGGTAGTTTCCATGCCTAGTTTGAGAATGGGTTTGATGTGTTCAATTTATACTTGATCATTCATATTCCTAGGTTGGCCAAAATGAATCTAAGCTATTCTATATGAAAATGTTGATTTATATGAATACAGAAAGCATGAATGAATCCTAAATACCAAGAATATGTTAAATGAGAAAGAATGCACCTGATTTCGGATGTCTGATGAAGATTCTAAAGCTTGTAGGAGTCCAAATTGTCTTGAATATGATAGGATCATCTGCAATTGTACAAAATCATCACAGATCACAAGCGATCATCTGAAATTAGACAAGATCATCGTCGATCTGATGAATTCATCAGACGAATTTGTTAGAAACCTACAATCACAAAAACAGACATAAAAAACCAAAAATGCAACTACAAGAATAATGCAAAATGATATAAATGATAGTATAAATGCTTAAATGCTAAATATAGATAGAAGATTAAAGGAAATGCATTGTTTTAATGACTTATTTTAAATTTATCATGCATTTATGCTAAATGAGGTGAACTCCAGGATGCAGAATGAAAATAAATCAAGCTAATACATAATAAAATAAGGAAGGAAGATGAGAAATGCAAACTCAGGGCTCTGATTGCCCCCAATTTTAACTACAGTCGAGATCGCCTCCAATCGTACGATATCATCATCGATCTTCGATAGGATCATACGAAATCATGTGGAATCACCTGTGACGATCCGAGCTTCCTCCAGCTGAAGCACAATGAAAACCTATAATGAAAACTTAAAACTACGAGTACGAACAATTGTAGATAGGACGTCTTAGCACAACAAAGCTAAGTGGCAGG
This sequence comes from Wollemia nobilis, assembly GCA_028583015.1. NCBI lineage: Eukaryota > Viridiplantae > Streptophyta > Pinopsida > Araucariales > Araucariaceae > Wollemia > Wollemia nobilis. Next base: position 742,947 of record JAQPPZ010014629.1, on the reverse strand, counting down.
GAAAATCAACCAGGGAGAGAGTCAGGAGGAGATCCAGGCATGGGGATAAACTAAGAAAATCCCAATTTATATAGAATTAGGGGAAGGTTAGGAGGTTGGGGATCATCCCAATTTGGGAGATCCCCAACTGCATAGACATGCTTCTGCCCAAGTTGGATAGGCTGTTGAAATAGAAGCTAATTATGAAATTTTGGTTTTGGTACAAAATCGTCTGGATGTTCTGTTCCAGATGAATTCATCCGATCTAGGATGATTTCGTCTGATCGGTGATGATATCATCCAACGGTCAAAACAAATCCTAAAAATGGTGTAAAAAATGGGGTGAGAGGTTAATGGGTAGTTTCGGGGTTAAAATTCAAATTTTTATCTTTTTACTAAGGGTTTAACTGTGTCAATTTTAGGGTGCTACAGAGGTTGCTACATCTCCATCCTCATGGAGAAAACATGTCACCACAAAGCCTTCATCATCAAGAGGACAAACAAGGATTACAACATCCCAAGCTTCATAATAAATGCATGAAACTGGGTTGTCCACTAAAGAGTTGTCCACAAAAAATAAGATACCCTTCACACAAGAGGAAGGATTCCATTAGACTATGACCTCATTGGTATAAATGGCACCCCACAAGATCAGCCATGGAAAACAAGACAACTAGATGAGTTGGATAGGTTTCATCAAAGGTCAACTCAAAGAACTATAGCTACAGAACACTCTACATATGGAAGTTCACAAACCGTGACTTCTAAACATACCTCTAAGTCTAGGGGTGCCTTAGAGAAACCCCACAATAGACATACAAAATATGATCATAGAGACACTCGACAGTACACATAACAAGTCACACTAGCTAGCAAGAGTAAAGACACTACAAAAACTCCTTCAAGGAATCTATGAGTCAAAAACACAAGAACAGAGTCATACCAATTAGAGTCTTCTATGATAATACAAGTTTAACGTGTGATACAGTTAGAAAATGCATTACATAAAGAGCAAGATCTAGTAGAAGCTCTCAAACAAGATAAACAAATAGAAAGACTCTTGCACCAACATGAGCAATGTTTAAGAGAGTAAGCTGAGTGGCTAGCTCTTAGAAATTTACAGACAAATTGTGGTGACCACCAAAGTTTTATACGCGTTGACTCACCTCAGGAGAGATATTCTAGACAAGAGAGCCCACAATGAAACCACCCACCAAACCATTAATGAAATCCAATTAGGGGAAAGGGAAAGCATAACAAACCAGGATCACAATACTAAATCCTCTTATAGGAGGGAACAGAATAGAACAAATAAAAAAAATAGAGAGTCACCTCCATTACCATCATGAGTAGACCTACAAGAGGAGGAAATATGCGCATCAAAGGTATTTTAGGAGCTTGCTGAAAATATGAAAACCTTTGAGAAATAAGATATATCCGGGAACTCACCAACATTGAGCAAAATACACAACCAACCATTGTGCCCATCAATACCTAGCCCTCCATATCCTAAGAACTTTGAGATGCCTAGGTTAGAAAAATTTAAGGGTGAAGAGGATGCACAAGAGCACATCACCAATTTTATCAATTCATGTTTTCATGTTGAAGACAATGATGCTCTTATGCTAAGAATATTCATAATGACATTTTCGGGTGTTGCCACTCAATGGTTCAACCAACTGATCAAGCATAGCATAACCAGCTTTGAACAACTAGTAAACTCTTTCTTAAAGCATTTCTCCTTTGGTACTAAGAAGAATTTGAACCTTTTGTACTTGGCTAATTTGAAGCAATATGATGATGAGTTAGTAATGGAGTACGGGAATAGATGGAGAAAAGTCATGGAAAAATTATCATTCTCTATTCCTATAGAAGAAATCATTTGCATGTTCACCAAAAGTTGTTCTAAACACATCTCCTTCCTATTACAACTTCAACCATATCCTTCATTTGAGGAAGCATTGGCACAAGCCAAGCTCATTGAGGACATTAAAATAGACGAGGAAACCAGTAAGCTTTTATCCAAGGAGTGGAACAAGAATGGTAAAAATGACAGATACAAACAAAAGTAGGGCAACCCTGCTCCAGTAAATCAAGTCGTATTGGCTACACCTAAGGATGGGGTTACACAACAATCATAAAATTATCAAGCACAACCCCTGCCATCCAATTATTATCAAAAGAAAAATTAAGGGCGAAATAGAGAACACAAGCCACCTCATTACTTCACACCCCTAAATGAATCAATGCAATCAATTTTTAATCAGTTGAGCGAGGCTAGGAAAATTAGATTTCCTGATATACCCCTTGTAGATCCCAACCATCCTAAGCCAAAAGGATATAGGGAAGATCAATTTTACCCTTATCATAGGATACTGGGGTATGACATCAAGTTTGCATTGGGTTTAAACACCAAGTGCAAAATATGATTGAGGCGGGAGAACTTAAAGTCGACAACCATTGGCTCTCGATAATTGATATATGGGCATATTCAAAAACTCGTTGCCCAACCATGAGGTCCCTAGAGGGCAAGTCACCCAATTCAATCAAGTCCAGATCGATACACCTACCCATGGGTGCGTCGAGATGGTGGAAATCATTAACATTACCACTAGAAGTAGATGATATAGCCAACCACAGCCTCCTGTAGCTCTTGTAGATGCCTCGACAACTCCTAGGCAAAGGTAGGGGTAAAAGAACCTTCTAGGCCTACCAAATCAACCTATGGTGACCATTCATAATAGACTAGAGATGAAATTGCAATCAACTCCAACTAAGTTATCCATTTATGAGCTTATACAACAGTCCCCAAAGAACAGGGAGACTCTGATGGAAATATTGAGATGAATTAAGTTCTAGCCATAGGATGCGAATGCATTCACACATTTTATGAGGCAAGTACAACAATTCCAGGAACTTGTAATTTAGTTCTATGATCATGAGATTAAGGCAGTATCCACTTCCTTACCAGACCCTCTACTGCACATTGTTGCGTAAATCAATGATTTACCTTTTAAGCAAGTCCTGATCGATATAGGTTCATAAATCAACATCATCACCACAACCACCATTAGGAACCTTAAGATCCCCAAATCTAATATCGTTCTAAGAGCCTACACATTGAGAGCTTTTAATGATGCTTTATGCACTACTGTAGGAACGATAGTCCTACCCATCAAGGTGGGGCACAAGACCATCCCTATGATGTGTCATGTTTTATATGGATCCATGCAATACAATATCCTCCTAGGGTACCCTTGGATAAGGGACATGAAATGTGTGCCTTCCATTTTACACCAATGTGTTAAGTATGTACACGAAGACAAGGTCTATGTGGTACTGGCTGACGAAGAGCTATTCAAATATGTCCATCAGGTGGATTTTTTGGTAGAATTTATCATTCCCTCTACCCACCTGTATGTAGCACCTTCATATCTACTATAGGACAAACACAAAGGGGTAAGAAAAGACCCATGCACATCAAAACCTCCTGATGAACTCAAAATAGTCAATGCTTCTAAAGTAGCATCAACGTCTAAACCAAAATACAACCAGAAGCTAAAGACACCCTTAGTCGAGGAAGGAAGGCCCAAAGAAGTTCCAACTATAGCCATTGTGGAAATACCAAATCCTATGGAAGAAGAGGATCTTTAGGATCATGATAATGATAGTAATTTCCATCCCGCTTCACCAGTATCATCTGTAGGATCACATCACATGCGTCGATACATTTGGCAAGCACAGGGATTGAAGAATACCTTGTGCAGAACATTAAATTCACACCCATCATTGAGTCTACACAAGACATGGGAAAACCTAAGGACTTGAGACCTCCAGTGGGAACAATGGTTCCACTTGGAATCCTTCCAAAGCAAACCAATTTCATATATGCTTGCCTAGACTACACCCATAAATCATCAGACATAAAGGAGGATCATGACAAATTATTCACTATTAATGTTCATTACCTCTCTAACCTTGAGTTTGCTCTAAGGTACTTTGAACTCTACCATTGGCATGGCTATGGTCTTGGTGTATAAGTAGGGGCGCAGGCGGCCATACGAGCCACAATATCAGCTTCCTACTAACAGGTTCAGGTTAGGCTATTATATCAGAAGTCGAGATGACTCTCTAGTAGTAGCCTTGGACATAATAAGCTTGGGGTTAGGAGAAGACATTTATTTCATCCCTTATCAACCCCCAAGAACCATATATCACCCCAAAATCCAAGTGGCCATGATAAACACACTACCGCAAAAAACTTATCATTTGAACTCCTCAATCGAAGCCACCCCGATAGGGTACAACTCGTGGGATGAGGAGCAAGAAGAGAATGGACATAAGGCTACTGATTATGAAGAAAAAATAGGTTTGGTCTACCATAGACCTTGTTATTTACAAAACCCTACCTAGTCCAACCATGATAAGAATGGATACATAACGGATGAGAGTGACTATGAGTTGGAAGACTCAATGGAAAGAGTCTACCTAGGCCCACGATACATGCCCCATATCTTAGGATCACACACCAATGCCAATGGAATCTTCATAAGTGATGAAGAATATGAAGATGAGACAAAGATGGCCTACTTAGGGCCAAGATATGAGCCCCACATCCTAGGATTGCATACCAATGCCAATAGTTTTTGGATAAGTGATGATGACTTTGAGGATGAAACTAAAATGGCATATCTAGGGCGTCACCACTTGTGACAAGTCAAAAAGTTAGTAGCACGAGAAGTAGCCCTTCGAGCCATAGACCTTGGATTATGATTTTTAGGGAGACCTGTTGACTTAACTACCATCCATCACATGATTAACCCACCCCCACCTACATTATGAGAACTCCTTGAGCCGAATGACCCCATTCTATAGTCTGTGTATAGAGGTAATCCAACCACTCACATACCACATAGGGAGGATCCATTCATCCCCAAACAACTAGAACCTCATTGTGAGCATAATGGAGAAACCTCTAAAACAAGATTTCACCCATGTTGTCCTGGAGATTTTACCCCATCCATAAACATGATCTCCATTGATTTGACCACTCCACTTCATAATCCATTAGATCCTACCAAATTATTGCATCTTGATGTAGAGGCTATTGATTTGGATCACACCAATTCACCCGTACAGCCTAAACATATTTTCCCTAACGAGGAAATGTTACAACCATTTCATTTTGCACCAGGTTGTGCCCATGATGTCTTCCATGCTAGTTTGGATCATGAGTCAGTAGGGCCTATGAATCCTACCGATGAAATTCATTTGATACCCATGACTCATTAGCTGGATTATGGGTCACATATTGCTATAGAAGCAACTTTCGAGGTGGACATCAGTGATGATCCTACTCAACCAAAGAAAGTAATGTTTGGAGAAATTCTATTTCCAGAGGAACAAGCCATCATAATTTCTCTTCTCAAATAGAGGCCAAAAATTTTTCTTGGACTTATAAGGACATGCTTGGGATAGATCCAAAGTTATTCATTCACAACCTTTCATTGGATCCCATGAATAAACCAGTCAAGAAAAAGTTGAGAAAAATACATCCAACTATTCCCTTTATGGTAAAGAACGAATTACAAAAGTTTTTGGATGTAATTTTCATAGCTCCTATTGATTACCCTGAGTGGGTATCAAACATGGCACCCATGGGGAAACTCAACAAAAGAGTTCATATTTGCACAGAATTCAGAGACTTAAATAGAGCAACTCCAAAAGACTTATTCCCATTGCCAAACATAGATGCTCTTGTAGACACCGTCGCAGGCCATGAGATGCTCTCCCTAATGGATGAATTTTTTGGATATAATCAAATCCGGATTAAACCTGAATATCAGCACAAGACAACTTTCATTACCCCATGGGGAACATTCTATTATAAAGTAATGCCATTCGGTCTCAAGAATGATGGTGCCACATATGAACAAGCCATGACCTAGACAAGTACAGGGTCTCTCTGGTTAATCAAAAAATAAATTTATTCAAATAAATAATACCCGAACGATTCACAGTGACTCTCAATAGTTCGAAGAATGAATTGAAATAATGAATCAAATCTTAGTAAGAGTATAATGCCACTAGGAGGGCAGGTCCCGCCGTGAAGGCTAATGCGAATTGTAATAAGAAAATAAAAAACATGATGATCTAATTTAATGAAACTATCTAATATATATATGAATTGTTAACTCTTGGAATGCCTAGCCGACGGCTAGGTTTGGTGTGTAACATGACTCCCCTCCTCGGAAAGCTTTGTCCTCAAAGCTGGAAATGTCTGGAAAATACTTTCAGGTTCCCATGTGGCATCCTCCTCTGGTAAATCTTGCCATTTGATGAGAAATTCTTGAATCTGACGTGATCTCAGTCTTCGTATTCTATGTTGTAGTATATCTTCAGGTTGGAGATGTATGCGTCCTTCCTCATCGAGCACTGGTAATTCTGATTGACCTTGCACTTTCTGACCAATTACTTTTTTGAGACATGAAACATGAAATACCGGGTGTATTCGTGATGATGAAGGTAGCTCTAACTGATAGGCGACTTCTCCAATGCGGCGCACAATTTTGTAAGGACCATAGAATCGTGGAGCCAACTTTTGGCTGGACTTTATCTTTAACGATGATTGTTTGTAAGGTTGCAACCTTAGGAAAACCCAATCACCTATATTAAAAGTTCTCTCTGATCGGTGCAAGTCTTGTTGTTGTTTCATACGATTTTGTGCTTGGACTAAATTTTCTTTGAGGATGGTGAGTGTAGACTGCCTTTGTTGGAACCAATCATCCACTTTGGCTACTTTGGATGATCCTTGCACGTAATCTACGACGGTTGGAGGCTTGGTGCCATACAATGCTTCAAATGGAGACATCTTAATTGAGTAATGGTAAGAAGTGTTGTACCACCATTCTGCCAATGCTAACCACTGGCTCCATTGATATTGTTTATCTTGAGCGAAACATCTTAAGTATGTACCCAAACATTTGTTAACCACTTCTGTTTGACCATCTGTTTGTGGATGGTAGGCTGAGGACATGTTTAATTTGGTACCACTAAGTCGAAATAATTCCCGCCAAAAATTACTAGTGAAGATGGGGTCTCTATCACTTACTATATTTTTTGGCATACCATGTAATTTGAAAATTGAATCCATAAATACCTTGGCCACCTTGCTTGCGGAAAATGGATGTTGTAAAGCCTGAAAGTGAGCGTATTTGGATAACCGGTCTACGACTACGAAGATTACTGTCCTGCCTTCTGACTTTGGAAGACCTTCAATAAAATCCATGGATATATGTTCCCACTGCCGTTCAGGGATGGGTAGTGGTTGTAACAACCCTGGTGATTTGACTGTTTCTCCTTTATTGCGCTGGCAAACTTCACATTCTGCTACCCATTGTTTGACCTCTGCTTTTAATCCTTTCCAACAAAATGATTGTTTGACCCTTAAATATGTCTTCAAAAATCTTGAATGTCCTGTCGATGGAGAAGCGTGTGATTCGTCGAGGATCTTTGATTTGAGTTCTGAATTATGTGGAATGTAAATGCGATTCTTCTTTCTGAGGATTTTATCTTCATAAGAGAACAAAGGGTGTTTAGAGGAACCGATAGACAAGTCTTGAATTATCTTAGCAGTTTCGCTATTGGCTAACCAGTCATCTTGTAATTGAGTCACCCATTGGGAGCAAGGACCTGAAATAGCGTTAATGACTACTTCGTCTTCATATTTCTGGGACAGTGCATCGACGGCTACATTTTCCTTCCCTTTCTTGTATTCGATAACAAAATCATAACCCAATAGTTTGGTTAACCACTTATTTTGTTTCGGATAAGAAAACCTCTGCTCAAGAAAATGTTTGAGACTACTATGATCTGTTTTGATAATGAAGCGGCTACTGATTAGGTAGTGTCTCCATTTTTCCACTGCATGAAGAATAGCCAACATTTCTTTTTCATATGTTGATCTTCCCAAATTCTTCCCCGAGAGCTGTTTACTTTCAAATGCCAACGGATGACCTTCTTGCATTAATATAGCCCCAATTCCTGTTCCAGAGGCATCACATTCGATAATAAATGGTTTGTGAAAATTGGGAGTTGCTAATACTGGAGTTGTACACATGACCTTCTTAAGAGCTTCGAAGGCTTGAGTGGCTTCTTCCGACCAACGAAAAGCATCCTTCTTTGTGAGTGCTGTGAGAGGTGCTGCAATCTTACCATAATTCCGTACAAACTTGCGATAGTAGCCCGTGAGACCCAAAAAACCATGAAGTTTCTTGATGGTTTTAGGTAAGGGCCACTCTTGAATTGCCTTAATCTTATTGGGATCGACTTTGACACCCTCGTGTGAAACTATATGACCAAGATACTCGACTTCTTGGACACCAAATGAACATTTGGAACGTTTGACAAATAGCTTTTCTCTGTGTAAAATGTGAAGGGCTTTATCCACATGATGTAAATGGTCCGTCCATGTTTTGCTGTATATGAGAATATCATCAAAAAAAACTAACACAAACTTACGGAGGAGTGGACGAAACACTTGGTTCATGAGACTTTGGAATGTGGAGGGTGCATTGGTGAGACCAAAAGGCATGACCAAAAATTCGTAATGACCTTCATGAGTACGAAAAGCAGTTTTGGGGATATCTTCTTCTCTGACACGGATTTGGTGAAATCCGGAGCGAAGGTCTAATTTTGTAAAGAATTTTGCACCATGCAACTCATCTAGTAGGTCATCTATGACAGGGATAGGAAATTTGTCCTTGATAGTGAGTTTATTGAGAGAACGAAAGTCGGGACACATACGCCAAGAGTTATCTTTTCGTCTAGCCGGGACTACGGGTGAGGAATAAGGACTAGTGCTTGTGACGAATGACTCCATGATCCAACAAATCCTGAACGATCTGTTCGATTTCTGTCTTTTGTGGTTGAGGATAGCGGTAAGGACGATTGTTAGGTGGGACACTCCCCGGAATCAAATGGATGGCATGGTCATGAGATCGTTTAGGTGGTAATCCTTTAGGTTCTTGGAAAACCTCTTCGTAATGTGTTATGATGTCTTGTAACTCGGGAGCAATAATATCCGAAGTTGCTTGAGATTGTTTTTCCAAACAATTAATTTGAGCTATAAACCCATATCCACCCTTTTTTAACATCTTCTCCATACTATGAGAGCTCACCATTTGTGATGGAGGAGTAGTAATGCCTTGTAAGCGAATGACTCGTCCGTTTTCCTTCCATTCCACAAATAATTTTTTGAAGTTGAAGCTAACCGTGTCTAATGTTTCCAACCATTCAACTCCCAAAATGACATCAGAGTTCCCCAAATTCATGACGAAAAGGGACCCAAACCAGGTATAAGTTCCCATTTTTATGGAAACTTGAGATGTGCGACCAACACATTGTGCGTTCACCCCGTTGGCCACTAGAACCTGAAATTTGTCTTTGTTGGAAGAGTTAATGAATAAATTCAAAGCTTTTGTTGTTTTGATGTCGATAAAATTGTGGGTACTTCCAGAATCAATTAGCACATTCACTTTTTTCTGGCGGAGAAATCTTGGTACCTTGATGGTATGGTGGGCGGTTAACCCCATGAGGGCGTGTACAGAGATCGCCATTGTATCCTCTTCCTTCTCTTCTAGAGTAATTGGTAGGTCTTCTTGCATAGGTTCTTCTTGTTGGTAAGTTTCGTCCTCTTCTCCTTCATATTGATCACACTCAATATGAAAGTTTTGTTTTTGGGCACAAGCTTGTTCCTTGGGATGATGATTGCGACATTTATAGCAAAAGTATCTTGAGGGTTGATCATTTCTACGAAAGGAATTGTTGCGATATGGAGGACGACTATAGTTTTCACGTCGTGCAGACAACTGATTTCTCTTCTCGGCCAGCTTAGCTATTCTTATACAATCGTTCAACAAGGTTGGATTGTGCATGTCTACCTCCACTCGAATATTTTCTTTCAATCCATTGCGAAAAGCTCCTACCACTGTGTCGGGACTGAGGTCTAAAGTATATGGTAGTAAACTGGTGAATTCTGAAACAAATTCGCTAACTGATCCTTCTTGTTTAAGAGATAACAGTCTTACTGTGTATGACGATGTAGCTCCTTCATCGAATCTTTCTAAAAAAGAGGTAGTGAATTTTCTCCAGTTAATAGTAGCACCTTTCTCTCGTTTAAGCCATACGAACCATTGGTAGGCCTCAGTGCCTAATTTTGATGCAACGAAAGGGACTTTATCAATTTCCTTAATTTGATATAAGTCGAGAATGCCTTCCATTTTGGCTATCCAACCACGAGGATCATGACCTTCAAAAGTGGGCATATCAATGCGTGGAAAATTATTAGGGCCTCTTGGTTGGTGATAACCCGTATCCCTTTCTTGATTTTGGTTATACCTCTGTCTATGAGAACGATCCCTGTAATTATCCGAATCGCCTCTTTGTTGTTCCCAATCATCATCTTGATCGACATTTTCTTCATTCCTTTGGGCATGGGAGTGATTTTGGGAATTAGTATTGGGATTAAGCTGGTTTTGTGCTCGCACTAGGGCTTTTAGGTTGAGACTAATTTGGTTCATACCCTCTAGTAAGAGTCGAAGAGATTCATCGTTGGAAACGGTGAGTTACTTGAGTCTCCTTGTGTGATGGTTTCGTGAGTTGGGGGAGGGTTAGTCGCCATAGGATCTACTAGTGGATGATGTGGATTATAACTGCCAATTTTGAAAGGAGAAGGAGAATTTTTTGTACCTGGGCTTCGATTAGGTCTTCTTGCGTTGTTATTGGTCATTTTCGAGCTTGATAATCGACCGTCAGATCCTTTGATCCACTTTTTGCTCATGCACTTGTTAACATAACCTGCTTAGGAACCTTTGAACTTGGACTGCCGTAGAATGTGATGGAATTTTAACCAAAAATTTGGTTTTCGCTACAACTGTCGCTCCAACTGCGATGCGGATTTGAATTTGGATTTGGGCTCCTTCTTGACTGTAATTGTTTGTTGACAACTTTTGACAATTTTTGACAACTTTTCTTGACTACAATTTTAAGACACGACACCGTACTAACCACTAACTCTGGACTACCGAAATACGAGGACACGGACATAAAACGTGAGACACGGACGTGGTGACACGACATGAAACGGACGACGAGCGGATGGAAGACACGAAACGGACGATGAGCAGATGGAAGACATGAAACAAACGATGAGACAACTACAAGACGCGATAGAACACGTGAGCACGACAGAAGAAGATCAAGCGGATGGATAGATTGCAATACGTGACAACGAGATAGCTACGAGATGCGACAGAACATGCGAGCACGATAGAACAGGACCGAGCGGATGGACAGATTGAAATACATGATAGAACACGACACGAGCGGAAGGAACAGATGGGAGACGCGACAAAAAAGGACCGAGCGGGCAGACAGACATGAGACGCACAGAATACGACACAAACGAATGAAACAAATGCAACCAACGACGGACGGAAGAACTTGCTACGTGCAAAGAAACTCCCAAGGTGTGACCGTAGTCACGACATAAATGGTGTGACGCCAAATATTTAAACCCCTCCACAAACGAAACACTTCCAATGTGGGATAACTAGCCAAACGCACGATGGAAAAAGAATTTTTATCTGACATCAGCGTCGAAAAAGAATTAAAAACCTTAAGGTTTTTGCTTGTAATATGAATAAAATCGCGAATTGGAGTGACCAACGGCGTCGTGAGGAATTGCAGAGTAATTTTCCCAGAATTTCAATTGCTTCATGAATGTTAAATTTTACATTGGCCGCCGACGAGCTGAGATGGCTGCGGACAGTAGCTAGCTGTCGCTATCGTGGAGATGCAACTGCTAAAGACTGCAGCGGCTGCCAGTGACGCCTGATGGACCGAGACTGCGTAGAAGCACGGTTGGAGCGTGCTGTCAAGGACGCCTACGACGGGGCTTCAGGATCTATATTTGAATCTGATACCACTTGCAGAGAGACAAGTACAGGTCTCTCTGGTTACTCAAAAAAATAAATTTAATCAATTAAATAATACCAGAACGATTAGCAACGATTCTCAATAGTTTGAAGAATGAAATGAAACAATAAATCAAATCTTAGTATGAGCGCAATGCCACTAGGAGGGCAGGTCCCACCGTGAAGGCTAATGCGAAATGCAATAGGAAATAAAAAACGTGATGATCTAAATTAATGAAACTCTCTAATATATATATGAATTGTTTAACTTTTGGAGTGCCTAGCCGACGGCTAGGTTTGGTGTGTAACAGACTATATGTATAATATATTGGAAGATTACATGGATGACTTGATTGCCAAGTCTTTGTTGTGGCAAGAGCACGTTGAAGTCCTTAGAAAAATCTTTAATCACCTCATTGAGCACAATGTAAGAATGAATCCTAAGAAGTGCATTTTTGGCGTAACTTCTAGCAAGATTTTGGGGTTCATTATTTCCAAGAGAGGTATTGAGGTCGATCTTGCAAAGGTAAAGGCTATATTGGAAATGGTCACCCCTACCAACATTAGGGAGTTAAGAAGCCTACAAGGCAAAATAACATCCATCAAAATATTCATTATGCAATTATCAGACAAATGTCAACCCATGAATCAGTTTCTACGTAAGGAATTCCCCTTTCATTGGGATGAAGAGTGCCATAAATCCTTTATAGAGATCAAAACCTACCTGGTAATGCCACCAGTATTTTCTCCACCAAGGCTAGACACACCATTCTTACTATATATATTGGCTACTGATTTTACATTAGGTACCATGTTAGCCCAAAAGAATGCACAAGACAGAGCAAGTCGTATATTACATTAGTCGCACCTTGGTGAGTTATGAGCTAGGGTATGCATCTATCAAAAAGCTATGTTTAGCAGTGGTCTTTGCAACTTGAAAGTTATGACACTACATGTTGAGCCATACGACTTATGTTATATCAAAACAAAATCCTTTGTAGTACATGATGAGCAAGACATATCACAACACGCATACCACAAAGTGGATCATGCTATTGACAAAATTTGATCTAGAATTCATAATCCAAAATTCGATTAAGGGACAAGTCATAGCTGATCAATTAGCAAAAGCACCTCTTCATAATAGCAAGCCTCTCACCATAGAGTTGCCTAATGATGCGATCTTTGCATTATCAGATCCACCAGAACTCGAAGAACCTAAGAAAGAAAGAGACATGTCATTGTTCTTTGATGGTTTGAAGTGTGAACAAGGGGGTAGAGCAGGTATTATCTTTATCACACCATAGGGTAATCCATTGCCCTTATCATTCAAACTAGACTTCCCTTGCACAAACAATACGAAATATGAGGCTTTGATCTTGGGACTTCAAAAAGTCGTAGCAATGGGTATTAAAAGATTGAATATCTTTGGTGACTCCTTGCTCATAGTAAACCAAGTTAAAGGACTATTCCATGCAGGTGCCCACTCTTGAAGACCTACAAGGAAATTTTTGACACCTACCTAGCTTGGCTAGAATGGTATGACATCGAGGCAATCCCTCGTACGTCAAACAAATTTTCGAACACCATGGCCTCTTTGGGATCCTTAATCCCTTAGAATCCATCTATTGATTTTACAACCGTTCATGTGAAAGTACTTTCACACTCAACAATACACGGTGAAGATTTTGACAATCAAGAATTAGTCAACATAATCAACATTGAACCAAGTCAAGATTGGTCCTTTCTATCTAGATATTTCTTGCAAATGGTGCCTTGGGGGTCTTTGATTTCCCAAGGTCCTGCAGAGTGTGGCACTACCATACACCATAGGATCATTCCTCAGTCTATTTTCACTAGTGGAACATAGTAGGAGCATGCCTTCTTTTCTATAGAGGTTGTAGCTTATCAAGATTGGCTTTCCCAACTATGAGATTTCCTAAGACTTGGAATGGTACCACTAGGTCTGTCGCATACTGAAAGGCAAACATTTAAGCAAAAGGTAACAAGATACATATTGCTAGGATAAATCCTCTACAAATGAGGATATGATGGAGTACTACTCCATTGTCTTGAGCCCCAGGAAGCATCCTGGGCAGTTTCACAAGCTCACAATGGTACATGCAGAGGGCATTTCAGTGGCATGGCCATCGTTAAGCGCATCTTGAGAATGGGTTACTATTGGCCCACCATGGAAAAGTACTACTGCAAGTATGTTCAGAAGTGTGCTAAGCAGCATCATGCAAATCTCATGCACTTACCATAACAAGCCTTGCAACCCATCCAGGCAGCATGGCCATTCTCGCAATGGGGACTAGACTTGATAGGGAAGATCTCACCCCCGTCCTCAGGCTGACACATATTCATCATAACGGCCACTGAGTACTTCACTAAATGGGTTGAAGTGATTCATTTAACATCAACAACTAGACCAAGGATTATGAATTTTATACTCCATAATATCATAAGTTATTTTGGAATCCCTTCGAAAATAATATCGAATAATGGGCCATATTTCAAGAACAAAAATGTGTGTGCTTTAATGAAAAAATACCATATTCAACATATTTTTTCAATGCCTTATTATCCATAAGCAAATGGACAAGTATAAGCCTTGAAAAAAACAATAGTCTCTATCTTGAGGAAGACGGTATAAGACAATCACAAGGATTGGCACCTGTAGTTGCCTTTGGCACTATGGGCATACATAACTAGTGTATGGACACCCACTAGGGCAACACTATTTTCACTAGTATATGGCATTGAGGCCATCATGCCACTAGAGTTGGAAATTCCAACTCTACGCATAGCATTAAGGAACTTCATAGATGATGATATAGCGTGGCAAGGTCGCCTTGATCAGTTGATGCTTCTTTATGAACGCCGATTCAATGCTTTAGAGCATCTTTGTGTTTACCAAGATCATCTAGCATGAACTTACAATAGTAAAGTCCACTTAAGAGAATTTAAAATTGGGGATCTTGTACTTAAAAAAAGCAAAAAAAATCTAATTTATCATCGCATCTATGAGAAAAATTTACGATAAACTGGATAGGCCCTTACATGGTTTCAGAAAGACTTGGGCCTGGAGCGTATCGCCTTATATCATTAGATGGTGTTGAAGAGCCTAAACCTCTCAATATCATTCACTTAAAGGTGTTCTATACATAAAAAACAAAAACATTCAAATTTACATAAAAACACAAAAACATTCAAATATACATAAAAACACAAAAACATTCAAATATGTCATAAAAACATTCAAATACGTCTAAAACACAATTTTTTTTTTGTAAAGAATAAAAAATACAAACAAATCATAAAAACATAAAAAATTCAAAATCAAATCAAAGGCTCCAAGGGTATCAAACCGCTTGGTCAAAATCAAATCAAAATGCTCCAAGGGTATCCAAACCACTTGGTCAAAATCAAATCAAAATGTTCCAAGAGTATTCAAACTACTTGGTCAAAATCAAATTAAAATATTCCAAGGGTATTCAAACCGCTTGGTGAACTACAATCAAAAAAGGCTCCAAGAGTACTTCATGCTACTTGGTCAAAATCAAAATCCCCAAAGGCACAATAAGCCCTTTGGTCAAATTAATCAAAAATACAAAAACAACATAAAAATCAAAAATACAAAAACTATTGCATCTCACATCTTGCATCCACATTATTGCATTACAATATCATAATCACAACCTTACAAGTGATGCCACAATTTGTATCATAAATCATCCAATCCACTACATCCATTAATACATGTGTGTAACTGTGTTTTTCAACACAACCATCATCTATTGCTATACATAATATGCTAAGGTTTTTTGGGTATTCAACCATAAGCTAGTAGTCTTATCAACTTTTGTGGAAATCCATCTTGGTTATTAGAAGCAAGGTCTAGTGGTGACAAAGCCTAGCATATCTCAAGATCCCAACACTAATTACAAACACTAAATTCTAGTTGGTACAAGGGAAATATGAAAGCCATAAAGTAGTTAGGTTGCCTAAAGTGAAAAGGATCATCCTTGCTTATCCCCCTGTGCAACCAGTTCAAAAATGCTAAGAATTGACAAAAGGACAAACTTTGCCCTACCCAAAAAATCCTTTGCTTTAATCAAAACAAGAAAAAATCTCAAGTCAAAGCAAACTTCAAATTTCAAAAGTCATTATTCAAAGTATCAAAAAGCACAAAAAAAATATAAACAATGATTATCATCACTACCAGAATCCCTTGCTCAAAGGAGAAAAATATATATATATCAATCAAAATAAATAGTGATTTTCATCACTAAACAAGAGCAAGTATCCCAAGTAAAAATGAAGAAAAAAAGGGAATGGAGCTTGAATCCCTGGAATTCTCAACATTATACAAAACTGGAAGGAGAAATACTTATGCATGATGATATGTCTATTACAAAAGCTATGCATTTGTGTAGACCAATGTTTGAATGTGGATGAGCTAGCTATAGGTAACCAAAAATTGCCTAGTGATATAGTCCAACTAAGTCCAACATAAGGATAAGATGAACACTTAAGGATCCCCGATATTAGCAATGGGCTGAAAGAATCCTACCTGACATCGAAGGAAATATTTGAGTTCTATCTAAATATATTCATTTGCACACATAGGCATAATAAGTATCTAGGTCCATGATGAAAACCTTACTTTTCAAAAAGCTTTTACTGGGCAATACAAATCATTGATAGAGTAACTAGAGTGTTTTAATATTGGAAAAGCCCCAAATATTCTTATATAGCAACAAATCATATCATCAATCATACCATAAATTTCTTTATAAGATTCCATAAATTAGGGGGTGTCAATATAGTAGGATAGATACCGCATATATATTAGAAATAGTATATAGATGGCCACTGACTACTTTATATATTTTAATTTACAAAAACTTATCAATAAAATACATACATTCCACACCACTACATCTCACATATGAATACTTAATTAATTCTGATGATAAGAGTGATTATTTAAATTCATGATTATTTTTTTACTTTCTATGGTATCACCCATTAATATTGTTAATATCACATGCATACAGGTTCATTTATACCATACCATCACATAAGCTAGATGCATACAATTAAAGCAAAATTAAACATGCATTTGACAATAACATTGCATCCATAACATATACACCAAATCATCCATCATTACATCATAAAGCACATCATAAAATAGATAGACAATATCCATTTGCATATAACCATAAATCCATAATACATCACATCATATCATATGAGCATTTGCATAAACATTCGTCTAAACATCCATAATATCATCTATCATCTAACATAGACATCAAATCATCATAATGCCATCGCCACATCGCATCATAAAACAAAATAATAACAAAAACATGAGCAACAAACGATACACATAATGAGTCATAAAGTAAAGATATCATATAAATATGTGTGTCAAGTCCATAAAAGGTGCAAAAATTCCCATAGGGCTATAGTCAGGTAGGTCAAGCCGACCTAAAAAATGAATTAGAACAAAGCACCATCATCAATAAAATACAGGGGCTGAGCCCCCTACATCACCTTCCCTAGTGCCACCTCCCCTTGTGGCAGTGTCATGAGTCGAATGGTGTGAACCTATTGGTATCTCTGTTCGAGTCCATGTCCTCTAGCTAGGATGGGCGGAAGACTACCCTAAGGTGGAGCACCCACTGACCTATGAACCACCTGCATTGGGTGGCTCCTTAGGAACAATCCCATGCCTCCTAAGCTACATCTGGAGAACGGTGATGTGACCCACATGCTCCTGAATCCACCCCTCATACTCATCCAACAAATACTATAGGTGTGCCACCACTGCCCCTGAACCTACCTCTAGAACCCCCTATGGTGTAGAAGGAGGAACAACAAACTACATCCTAGCACCACCACCCCCAATAGTAGCCTTCAGAGCATGTATCTGCATTGTAAGCTGCTCTATGGTGGCATCCCACTACTGCACCTAGATCTTGGCTACTTGAAGCTTAGCCTCAGCCTCATGCAACTATGCTCTCAGAGGAGAGTCTCTCTCATTAGGGCCTAACTCCTCCTCCTCATCCTCAAGAAAATTGGGCTCCTCCACTACCACCTGCTCTACTGGCTGACCCCATACCTCGGTCTTGGCTCATACTCTATGCCTTGTCGGATCTGCATCATCATCCCCATTATCATCCTCACAACCTAGGCTACCATCACCATGCCACATAAGATCCCCCCACCACTAAGTATATGCCTCTATAACTCCCCCAACCACTCTAGGATCAATAGCTAGGGCATCCTCCTCATCTGAGAGCTCTGTAATCTACTATGGAGGTAGATCCCTCTCTATTATGAGGTGCCTATACAAAAATGACACTAGTGGCACATATTGCTATAATCCATAATGGTGAAGAACCTGAGAGTAGAAGAAGCACTCCCAGATGCTATCCTTATGACCAACAAGCCATCGCTCATGCCATGTCCTAGCAGTAAAGCTGACCGGATCATCCCAAGAAAGACACTCATGATACGGGTGTCATATGACATCTCTGGCCAAAATTCTAGTGAAAGTATCAGTATAGTGAGATAGCTACCCTACAAAACTATAACTCTTGCACTCCCTCACATTCTTGAGCCCATATAGCAGCATATCACTGTGTCCAAGCATCAATCGATGTGATCTTGGCTAGGAGCCCTTTGGGGCGATCTACCTTGATGTGCTCCCATCCCCAAAATTTTAGAAGTAAGTTGCAGATAATTCTAATGCGACCTCACTGATGGATGTGGTACAAATCATCATAGCACTGAGCCAACAAATATTTTCCCCATGAATAGATGATAGGCTCCTCACTAGCTAGAAAATTCTTGAACCATCACAAGGAGGTTCCACGATAACCTCAAACCTGAGAAGTCTAGGATAATAATGTTGCTGATGACCATTAGCAATACTGCATGCCTCATCGTAAAGACATTATCCCTGTACCAAAAAATTATGGACACTCCTCTATAATTGGTGTCCTTGAGGGCCTCCGTAGAGTGTCCTCTAAAAACTTGAGTGAAAACAACCACCTGATCATTAGTGGTCAAAGAGACAATGGCCACTCCATCAAAAGGGATCCGAAAGATCCTATACACATCCTTCGGCGTAATGGTCATCTCGCCAATAGAGAGGTGGAAGGTATTAGTCCGATGATCCCAAAAATGGGCCAAAGCCATAAGGTAAGCCTGATCTGCCATGATGTGAGGTAGCCTAATAATATACTGCAGCCCATGGGCTTTGAGCCAATCCTAGTAATTGCCAGTAAAACGAGGAATAAGGTCATTCATAAGCTTCGGGTCTTAAGCTCGAGTAGTGAGAATATAAAAACAAAATAAAATGAAACATAACTACAATGCATCTAAGGCATAGGTTGAAATAAAACATAACAAAACCGACACTCTCCTGGATCATCAGAATGGCCAAAATAATAAAAAAATCATATAAAAGCACAATCTCAAGCAGGCCTCGTATTCAGTAACTTACTATATCAACTCAACGATTGCAGTGATTTGCACTCCATGCATTTCGATGAGATGACTAAGTAATCATAAGGCCACTTGGGGCAAAAATATTTCATTTTGGAATTACAATGTGCTACCCTTCAATTTTAAAGAAGATCAAGATGGTCGGACTGCTCCACGGACATGAAGGACTCATCCTAACTCTCTTATGACATAAAAAACACTAAGACAAGTGATGCAATATGGGCATAAATAGAATCACTCATCCTAACTCCCTAAGAAAGCTATTAATAGCTAGATCGCTCCTCAGGATAAGGATGGATGGTTACCACAAACAATTGGGATCACCCTTGGATGGGGTTTTGCCCATTAAAAAGAAAAAATGCTAGAAAGGAACCAAATTAGTCAAAATGGTCAAGTAACTCATTGCTTCATTCATCACCCATTCCTCACCAATTCGTTGTGTGAGGAGGTAGTTCAAATATTCAAAATAATCATAATCAAAATCAACAAAAGATCACTCGATCATAACAAAACTGTGTTCATAGTGTAAATCATTGCATACAACAATCCCATAATTTTCTTTGTTTGTTGGGAATGTAAGTAGACATAACATTTTCAATTGTAGCTCTCCTACTGATCAGAACTATTGTAGCAGCTGATGCTACCCGATTGAGTTTGAGGAATGAGTGCAATTTAACATGCCCAAGCCAATGAGCTAAGTCCTTCGAATGTTGAGGCAATGATTCAAAGGATGCACACCATCTTGCATGATTGGGCCATCTGACATTGATCAGACTACTGATCACCATACACCCTACAAACATATCAGTCTACATTTTTGCTCAGCATTGTGTTTCCCACATAATGTATCGCAAAAATGGGTATCTTTAGACACCTAAAACATGTCATGTTTAGGGGAACTACTCACATAGGCACATTCATAGGCCATATGACCATACCTTGGGCCTTCCAAGCATCAAAAGTGGTTCTTGCCACTCATCTAGGGCATACTAAGCCCATCCAAGCTTAGATGCTCAAGACTAGAGCGGCCAGATCTTAGCCACTCAAGCTTAGAGTGGCCAGACCTTAGCCACTATAGACAATAGCGACCTGATCTTAGCCACTGTAGATGACATTGGCTAATCCATAAGATATCATTTTGCTGATAAAAATGCCCAATCACGGACAAAAGTGGTAGTATGCATGCAATAAAGGTGAGCGGGGATAACTTTACATTCCCCTTCACGACCAGTCCATATGAGAGACTTGAGTCTGCATTTAGACCTTAGTTAACTGGCCCTCTAAACATA
Organism: Wollemia nobilis; assembly: GCA_028583015.1. Taxonomy (NCBI): domain Eukaryota; kingdom Viridiplantae; phylum Streptophyta; class Pinopsida; order Araucariales; family Araucariaceae; genus Wollemia; species Wollemia nobilis. The sequence continues at coordinate 722,177 of JAQPPZ010014629.1, read as the reverse complement.
GAAAAGATAAAATATTTTCATGCTAACATCTAGTATGCATGAGGGATTCAATCCTAGGATTTGAACATAGACCTAGGGCTTCACACCCAATATAAGGAGCAAACGTGAGAGCACTAGCATATACATTCTAGAGCTTCTTACACATTGAAGAGATTCTAGAGATTCTTGGACCTTCTTGAGACCTATTATGAACTTGAAAAGCTTTTATGTAGGGATGATTGAGGAGAGCTTGGAGACTTTGAGAGCTTTCTTGTAAGCGAAGCCCTATCGGATTGAAGAGTCCACTTGAGGGTTTACCACATAAAGGATATTCAATACATTGAGAAAAGCAACCACCATTTTAACATCGAACACAGGCTTTGACCCATAGCTTTGGGGAAAAGAGGACAAGATCCATCTTAGCGACTGTTGTCTTGGACAATGGCCCACAAGCCTAGCTTAGGGTTTTAGACATTAGTTTCATTATTGTGTTTGGCACATCATTAGCATAGCCTCATTTTATTATTTTGCATTCATAGCATTAGTTTAAGTTGCACTTGTTTTCATTTGATATATTCATTGCTAACAACCTCATCCAGGGAAGCATTCTTGGATATCTAAGCATGATTTTTTATTTTATTGCTTATAGGGCCACAGGTTCATCGAACAGAATCTGCAGCATACGAGAGAAAAATGATCCCTCTAGGAAATAGACCTAGAGAAGGAGGCATTTGTAAGTCCTCATATATTTTCGTGTGCAAAATTGGGATGCTTGTGGAAGTGCACCACCCCTTTTAACTAGGGGACATCTTACCCACTTGTAACCATATTGTATCAAAATGGGTATCCCTAAGAGGGACGGACATGTAACCGGGTTTTGAATACAAATAATAAAGAGATCTATCTTTGTTGCTTCCATGTTATATGTTTTGCATGGTCTTTTATTTCATTTCTGGTTTTAATACATTGCAAGTAGTAGAGTAAGAGTGGTGTGTGCATCCCGAGGTCGCTACATAAAACATCTCACAAAATATGCTTAATCAATTTCAAATCTTCCTCACAATGCTATCAAATTCTTTGTCTAATCTTCAAAGTAATTCCTTTAACTTGAATCAGTTTAGACATATTCTATCCAAAAAAAATTAACCTCTAGAACATATAGAGAATGATGTACTCTATCAAAACTCAATATGTTCTACTCAATAATTAAGTTTGTTCTTCCATATGTCTTACTTGTATTTCTCTTTTAAAGATATATTCAATCTATCACATGATACCTATATTTCTTATCTACTCTCTTGCTTTCACAAATTTGTTTTCTAATGTTTACACATTCACTTTTAATATCACTCAAACCCAATGCTCAAGAATTTTCATTCAATTATTCATCCAGTGAAACACAACTTGCTCACAAACCCTAAACAAGTGTTTTCATACTTCTTAAAACAAAGAGCACAATGTGGGTCTCAAACCCTAACTCAAATAATTCTCAACCTCTATCTCAAATATTCTCTTAAACATTCAACAATGAAGCATATAAGAGTCACTCAAATATTTCCAACAATGCTTATCAAACAATTCTTTTCACTCCACCTTATCTTTCACAACATTTCAAACAAAATATGATGTGCTCATACCTCTTTTATTTTATGGAGATATATCTTCAAAACCTATATTACTTATGTTAGACTTACAATGGCACTGAGAGGGGGGTGAATCAGTGTAGCTCTTTAATCATGAATTAACAACTCTTAAAATAGCAGCAGTTAAAACTTATAAACAGATACAACAAGTACAACAAGAGAACATCACACAACACAAGATTTAACGAGGTTCACCAATGTGGCTACTCCTCAAAAATGACTGCTTGGACTACCATCCAAATCCAGCCTTTTGCAAAGCAACAACTTTTACAAATAGTTTACCAGCACCCACTGGAAGGAGCACCAACCCCTGATTTATCTATACCAATAGAAAGGAGCACCAACCCCTGATTTGCCAGCACCAACTGGAAGGAGCACCAACCCCTTATGCCAAGCACCAACTTGGACTTCAATTCTGAAACTAGAAGAATGATAGTAAGATACCTTTGCTTTTACAAGACCCTAACTGGTCTGCTTCACTTTTTCATCCTCTGCGCACTCTGCTCTCTCTGTGCTATCACTTCACACAATCTGTTGCTTAACTATCGAACGATCATCTTCTCCCCTTTGTGCACTCTGCTTCCTTTGCGATCTTCGCACTTAGAATGATTCGACGACTTGCACACTACACACTTCGACCGAACTTCGCACTCTGCGCACTATCTCCGAACTTTGCACTTCTCAACACTTGCAACTCTTCAAACAACCTTCCTTTTATAACATTATTTTTCATGATGAAAACTCTAATCTTAGTCGGCTGTAAACCCTACTCTCAGTCAGTTGCAAACCCTAGTCTTCATCGGCTGCAAACCCTAATCTTCGTCGGCTTACATCGGTCTTCGTCGGCTTCAACTACCCTTGTAACTCTTTTGTTGTTGCCATGAAAACACATGTCGTGATATCACGCGACACTTTCCCTCTCTCGCTTTCTCTTAGCTTTGGCCGCATCTTGCGGCGATATCTCTACACTTTTTCTTCTCGCTTTCTCTTATCTTTGCCGCGCATGAGATACACGTTGAGGGCGATATCGCTACACTTTTTCTTTCGTACGCTTTCTCTTAGCTTTGGCCCATGAAAATACAACATGTCGCGATATCGCGACACTTTTTCTCTTTGCTCTGTTTCTTAGCTTTGGCCTCGCGAAAACATAACATGTCGCGATATCGCGACACTTTTGCCTTCTTACTTTCTCTCTCCTCATTTAGTCGCGAAAATGCGACATGTCGCGATATCGCGACACTTTTTCTCCTTAGCGCTTTTACTTGCCTTTGGGTCGCAAAAATGCGACATGTCGCGATATCGCGACACTTTTTCTCCTTAGCGCTTTTCTTGCTTTCGGAAACCCGACATGTCGCGATATCGCGACACTTTTTCTCCTTACCTTTTTTGCCTTGCGACATGTCATGATATCGTGCACTTTTCTCCTCTCTCTCCCTTGCAACATGTCGAAATGTGACACTTTTTGTCGTAAACTTAAACCTTTTTCAATTTTATCAATTTTATCGACACTTTTTCGTCAACAAACTTCACTTGCAAAATGTCACGAAATCGAAATATGACGAACTTTTTTCGTACAACCTTCACTTGCATATTTCGAAATCGTGACACTTTTTGTCGTACTAACACTTCCTTGCAATATGTCAGTGAAAAAATCGTACGAACACTTTTCTACTTGCCTCTTTTTCTTTCAACATGTCACGAAATCGTGACACTTTTCTATTCCTCTTTTCTTCTTCTTCTTTTCTTCTTCTCTCTCTTCCACAAAAGGTTTTCTTCTTCTTCTCTCTCTTCCAACATGCTCGGAAATCATGACAGTTTTTCTTTCTTCTTTTCTCTCTTCTAACATGTCATGAAATCGTGATAGTTTTTCTTTCTTCTTCTCTCTCTTCTAACATGTCATGAAATCGTGACAGTTTTTCTTTCCTGCTATATATGTCGCGATATCGCGACACTTTTCTTACTTGTCTTTTTCTTTGATCTTTTGCATATGGGCCACTTCGGTTTTCTTGGACAATCACTGTACATACTCTGAGTAACCTTTGAACTCCTATCTTCTGCATCTGAAAGGCTTTTGAACTTCCTGTCCACTGCATCAATAGATCTAACTGACTGTGTTGACAACAATGACAATACTGTTGCTGCACCTTGCTCAACAATCTCCCCCTTTGGAATTGTTGGCAACACACATGCAAATTCCTTAATTTCCTAAAATTCTTCTCCCCCTTTGACAATAATACCAAAGGGCTGCTGTAGACTCCCCCTGAGTCCATGCACAACATTCTCAGGCACAAATTAATGCAGTTAGCAAAAATTTCAAACATGAGCAAAAAGATAATCAAATATTTACATGCTCCCCCTGAGAATGTGATCCCTGTAGCTAGTCAATTCTTGGGAAGTGTGACCACTCCCAATTTATTGCGGAGGTACTCAAAAACTTCCTTGGGCAATGGTTTTGTGAAGATGTCTGCTACTTGTTCTGTAGTTGGAACAAAATCCAACTTAACCTCACCTTCTACAACTTTCTCCTTCAAAAAATGATATCTGATAGCAATGTGCTTTGTGCGTGAATGCATAACTGGATTCTTGGAGATGTTAATGGCATTGGTGTTATCACACTTAACTGATATTGGCTCATTGAAGCTAATACCAAGATCTTTTAAGGTTTGTTTCATCCATAATACCTGTGTACAACATGTTGTCGCTGCAATGTATTCTGCCTCTACTGTCGATAAAGAAACTGACTCTTGTTTCTTACTGTGCCATGTGACTAATCTGTCTCCAAGATAGAATGCACCTCCACTGGTACTCTTTCTGTCATCTACACATCCTGCCCAATCTGCATCTGAATACGAAATGAGGGTGAAGTCTTTACCTTTCGGATACCATAACCCATACTCCATAGTACCTTTGAGGTACCGAAGAATCCTCTTCATAGCTGTCACATGAGTCTCCTTGGGATTAGCCTGAAATCATGCTACCATGCATACTGCCTACAAAATATCTGGTCTGGTGGCTATCAGATACAGTAAGCTTCCAATCATAGATCTGTACATGGTTTGATCAACAGTTGGAGATTTGTCATCCTTGCTCAACTTGCAACCTGTTGTCATGGGAGTGCTAACTGGCTTACAATCCTCCATTGTGAACCTTTTTAACATCTCTTTTACATATTTAACTTGAGAAATAAATATGCCCTTCTTACTTTGATTAACTTGCAATCCGAGGAAATACGACAGTTCTCCAATCATTGACATTTCAAATTCTTTCTGCATCTTATTTTCTAAATCCTTGCACGACTCATCTTTGCTGCTGCCAAATATGATATCATCTATGTATACAACAAGAATGATAAGATGCCCATTTTCTATTTTGACATACAAATTACTATCCACCATACCTTTCTTAAACCTTTGTTGAGTGAGATAGTTGTCTAGCCTTGCATACCATGCTCGGGGTGCCTGTTTCAAGCCATATAATGCTTTCTTCAACTTACAAACAAAGTTGGGATTATCCCCAAGTTGGAAACCATCTGGTTGCTCAATATAAACCTCTTCTTCAAGTTTCCCATTCAAAAATGCTGATTTCACATCCATTTGATAAACTTTGAAATTCTTGTAGATTGCTAAAGCCAAAAACATTCTGATTGCCTCTAGTCTAGCTACTGGTGCAAACGTTTCCTCAAATTCAATGCCTTCGACTTGCGCATACCCCTTGCATACCAACCTTGCTTTATTTCTGACTACCTGTCCATCTTCATTCAATTTGTTTCGAAAAATCCATTTAGTTTCGATGATATTTTTGTTTGCAGGTCTAGGTACTAGCTCCCAAGTGTCATTTTTCTCTATCTGATCTAATTCTTCATTTATTGCCTTCATCCAGCTTTCATCTTTGCTTGCATCATCAATATTTTTGGGCTCAATGCTGGATAGTAGAGAGTAGTTACTTACTACTCTTCTTCTTGTCTGAACTCCAACTTTGGGGTCTCCAATGATTTGCTCTCTAGGATTATTTCTCTGCTAGCTACCTATTTTGAATTTCTTATTTTCTTCCATTTTTGAATCATAATTTAAATCATCTGAGTCAATTTCTTGTATCTTCTCTATTTTGTTTTCATCATCTCCTTCAATAACCTCTTCATAAATTGGGTAGTTTGTTTCATAGCTAATTACTCGTTCTCTACCTTCATCAAATTTAACATCGGCACTATCCACAATTTTCTTTAGCCTTTTGTTGTAGCATTTGTAAGCTTTGCTTTTTGATGAATATCCAACAAAAATACCTTCATCCGCCCTATCTTCAAACTTACCAAGATTATCTTCGGTTCTTTTGATGTAGCACTTGCTGCCAAAAACTTTGAGATATTTTGTTGTTGCCCTTTTTCTGAACCACAACTCATAAGGAGTTTTATTTTCACGTGTTCTCAGCATGTACCTATTTTGGATATACACTGCAGTGTGGACTGCTTCTTTCCAAAATCTGTCTGCTACTCTATTTTCAGCCAGCATAGTCCGTGCCATTTCCTGCACTGTCCTGTTCTTTCTTTCTACCACTCCATTCTGCTGAGGTGTCCTGGCTGCTGAAAACTGTCTCTTAATTCCGAACTTCTCATAGTACTCTGTAAACTCCTCTGAAATGAATTCTCCTCCTCTGTCTGATCTTAGACATTTGATCCTCTTTCCTGTTTCATTCTCAACTTGGTTTTTGAAAATCTTGAACATATCAAAGGCTTCTGATTTATGTTTCAAGAAAAATATCCATGTCATTCTAGAATAATCATCAATGCACAACATAAAATATTTGTCACCATTTATGCTTTGTGTTCTCATGGGACCACATAAATCAGTGTGAATTAGTTCCAGAGGTTTGCTTGTGTTGTATTCTTTGGTTTTGAATGTGACTCTAGTTTGCTTCCCCTTTTGGCATGAAGCACAAATGCTATTTGCAGGTTTGCTGATGGTTGGAATATCTCTCACTGCCCTTTTTGAGGTGATTTTTAATAGATTATCAAAGCTGATGTGACCGAGTCTCTTGTGCCACAACCAATTTTCTTCTTCCTATCCAATAAAATAGGTTCCCTTTGAAGTTTCTGAGAGCGTGTACAGGTTACCAGATGTCCTTGATCCTGTTGCTATCAATTTTCCACTGTTTGTTTTTCTGACTTCACAACCCTGCTTCATAAAGACTACTTCATGACCTTTATCACAAATCTGACTTACACTCAATAAATTATGTTTCAACCCATCCACAAACAAGACTTCTTCTGACTTGATCCTTCCATCACTGATTTTGACTGAGCCTTTGTCGACTATCTTGGCTCCATCATTATTTCCAAATTTTACTGATCCTCCTTCATATTTCTGTAACTTCTCAAATTTTTGTTTGTCACCTGTCATATGACTGGAACATCCACTGTCAAGTATCCATGGTACATATTTATTCTGTGCTTTGAATGCAGTTTGTATGATCAAAGATTCCTTTTCTTCCTTCAATTGCTCTTTTCCTTTCCACACTGTTTTGATAGTAGTTTTGGGCTCTTGTTTTGCCTTTCCCTTATCAGTAGTTTGAGTAGGTTTTTCGGGAAGTTTTTTATTCTGACTCATCCTGTATGGTTGAAATTTTCTTCCCTAAAACTGATTTGATGTAAATGTATTTCTATAGTTTCTTGCAATGTGCCCAAACTTATGACAGTTATAACATTCCACTGTATAATTCATCAGAGGAGAAAAAACATTTCTACTGGTGAAATTCCTTGGTCTTACATTATATTTGCAGTCTGAGATTTTATGCCCATAGCCATTGCATTTAAAATAGAAACTAGAGAAAGGATAATTGAACCTGGGTGATGGTCTTTGCCATGTTGCCATAGGAGCCATAGGTCTTCTTCTTCTTTGATGTGTGACTTTGGTGAATCCATCATTGTCAATTCTCCCATCGTGCCTGGCATTAATGCTTTCTCTTTCATGAGACGTTTTTCCTTGATCAACCTGTTTCTTAGCTTCATTCTTTATGGATTCTGCATTTTTGGCCTTTGATCCACTTGATGATTCTCCTTCGATGAAGCCTAGACCAAATTTGATGCCTGTAGGTCTTTGGTCATTTAAGATCTTATCCAACTTCATAGAACTTTCTTCACGTTTGTGATAACAACTAATTTTCTTATTCATCTCTTCTAGTTGCATTCTTAAACCAACAATCTCTTCTTCTAACTTGCTGCAATGATCTATTTTCATTGTTAATAGCACTTCGAGATCTTTGAAGATTTTCTTAGATTCTTCTATCTGTACTTTTAAGCTGGTTATGATTCCATTTGCATCCTCAAGCTTTCTTGACAGTTTCTTGTTCTTTTTCTTTTCTATCTCCCACTCTTCAAGTGTAGATATCAACTCACCTTCTAAGTCTACTTCAGCCTCGATATTTTCACCACACACTTCAGAGGTCACTCCTTTTTCTGATTTAACTTCTTCAAATGCCATAAAAAGAGCTTCATCTCTTTCTTCTTCAGACTCTTCACCGAAGCTATTTTCTGATGAACTAACATTCTTGGAGATGAAACTTTTCTTTTGAAGTTGCCTTTTCTGAAATTTGTTTTCATCTTCCAGTCACTTCTTTCTTGGTGGGATCCTTCATCATTTTTGTTCTTCTCTTTCAGTGGACATTTAGTCACAAAATGCCCAACGCCTCCACAGTTGAAACATTTAAATGGAAGCTTCCCTCTGTATTTTCCTTTCCCCTTTTTCAGTTTTCTAACAAAGTTTGCTTCCATTTCATCTGATGTCTCTTCTTCCTCGGACTCTTGTTTTGTGTTTTTATTTTTAAGGGCTTTGAAAGCTGCTTCTCTATCAGTGGGTTTAGATCTTCCTATCCTCATCTCATATGTAGTTAAAGAACCATACATTTCATCTATACTAAAATAATTTAGATTTTTAGCTTCTTCTATCACTGAGACTTTGGAATCAAACCTCTGAGGAAGAGATCTTAATACCTTTTTCATGATAAGAGAGTCATCGATATCCTCGTCGAGTCCTCTGATCGCATTGATGATTCCATTAACTCTCAACATGAATGCCTCAATGTTTTCATCGTCATTCATCTTCAATGCTTCGAACTAAGCTCGATGTGTCTGTAACTTGGCTTCTTTGATCTTATCATCTCCTTCATGAACACTCTTCAATTTGTCCCATATTTCTTTTGCCGATTTACAGTTCATGACCTTTACTAGTTCACTCTCTGCTAATCCACACAAGATGGCATTCGTTGCTTTCGAATTATTCTCAAATAGTTTCTTTTCATCCGCTTCTTTTGGAGGAGTGGTGGGAATTATGTATCCACTAACTACTGAATCCCAGATGTCGTATCCCAAAGCACAGAGATATGTCTGCATCCTGACTCTCCAGAACGCATAATTAGATCCATCAAACAATGGTGCTTTGTTTGATGAGAAGCCTTCACCACCTGCCATTGTGTTATTTCCAAGATCACCCTAGCTGGTTAAGCTTGTACAGGGACTTAGCTCTGATACCAATTGTTAGACTTACAATGGCACTGAGAGGGGGGGTGAATCAGTGTAGCTCTTTAATCATGAATTAACAACTCTTAAAATAGCAGTAGTTAAAACTTATAAATAGATACAACAAGTACAACAAGAGAACATCACACAACACAATATTTAATGAGGTTCACCAATGTGGCTACTCCTCAAAAATGACTACTTGGACTACCATCCAAATCCAGCCTTTTGCAAAGCAACAACTTTTACAAATAGTTTACCAGCACCCACTGGAAGGAGCACCAACCCCTGATTTATCTGTACCAATAGAAAGGAGCACCAACCCCTAATTTGCCAGCACCAACTAGAAGGAGCACCAACCCCTTATGCCAAGCACCAACTTGGACTTCAATTCTAAAACTAGAAGAATGATAGTAAGATACCTTTGCTTTTACAAGACCCTGACTGGTCTACTTCACTTTTTCATCCTCTACGCACTCTCTCTCTCTGCTATCACTTCACACAATCTACTGCTTAACTGTCGAACGATCGTCTTCTCCCCTTTGCGCACTCTACTTCCTTTGTGATCTTCACACTTAGAATGATTCGATGACTTGCACACTGCACACTCCGACCGAACTTCGCACTCTGTGCACTGTCTCCGAACTTTGCACTTCTCAACCTAGCAACTCTTCAAACAACCTTCCTTTTATAACATTATTTTTCATGATGAAAACTCTAATCTTAGTCGGCTGTAAACCCTACTCTCAGTCGGCTGCAAACCCTAGTCTTCATCGGCTACAAACCCTAATCTTCATCGGCTTACATCGGTCTTCGTCGGCTTCAACTACCCCTGTAACTCTTCTATTGTTGTTGTCGTGAAAACACATGTCACGATATCGTGACACTTTCACCTCCGTACGCTTTCTCTTAGCTTTGGCCCGTGAGAATACAACATGTAGCGATATCGCTACACTTTTTCTTCCGTACGCTTTCTCTTATCTTTGGCCCGTGAGAATACAACATGTAGCGATATCGCTACACTTTTTCTTCCGTACGCTTTCTCTTAGCTTTGGCCCGCGAAAATACAACATGTCGCGATATCGCGACACTTTTTCTCTTTGCTCTGTTTCTTAGCTTTGGCCTCGCGAAAACATAACATGTCGCGATATCGCGACACTTTTGCCTTCTTACTTTCTCTCTCCTCCTTTAGTCGCGAAAATGCGACATGTCGCGATATCGCGACACTTTTTCTCCTTAGCGCTTTTACTTGCCTTTGGGTCACGAAAATGCGACATGTCGCGATATCGCGACACTTTTTCTCCTTAGCGCTTTTTCTTGCCTTCGGGTCGTAAAAACCGACATGTCGCGATATCGCGACACTTTTTCTCCTTAGCGCTTTTTCTTGCCTTCGGGTCGCGAAACCCGACATGTCGCGATATCGTGACACTTTTTCTCTCGGACTCTCTCTCTTGCAACATGTCATGAAATCGTGACACTTTTTCGTCCGTACAACCTTCCTTGCAATATGTCGTGAAATCGTGACACTTTTTCGTCCGTACAACCTTCCTTCAAATATGTCATGAAATCGTGACACTTTTTCGTCCGTACAACCTTCTTTGCAATATGTCATGAAATCGTGACACTTTTTCGTCCGTACAACCTTCCTTGCAATATGTCATGAAATCGTGACACTTTTTCGTTCGTACAACCTTCCTTGCAATATGTCACGAAATCGTGACACTTTTTCATCCGTACAACCTTCCTTGCAATATGTCGCGAAATCGCGACACTTTTTCTACTTGCCTCTTTTTCTTTCAACATGTCGTGAAATCGTGACACTTTTTCTACTTGCCTCTTTTTCTTCCAACATGTCATGAAATCATGACACTTTTTCTTTCTTCTTCTCTCTCTTCCAACATGTCGCGAAATCATGACAGTTTTTCTTTCTTCTTCTCTCTCTTCCAACATGTCGCGAAATCGTGACAGTTTTTCTTTCTTCTTCTCTCTCTTCCAACATGTCGTGAAATCATGATAGTTTTTCTTTCTTCTTCTCTCTCTTCTAACATGTCATGAAATCATGACAGTTTTTCTTTCTTCTTCTCTCTCTTCTAACATGTCGCGAAATCATGACAGTTTTTCTTTCCTGCTATATATGTCGCGATATCGCGACACTTTTCTTACTTGTCTTTTTCTTTGATCTTTTGCATATGGGCCACTTCGGTTTTCTTGAACAATCACTGTACATACTCCGAGTAACCTTTGAACTCCTGTCTTCTGCATCCGAAAGGCTTTTGAACTTCCTGTCCACTGCATCAATAGATCTAACTGACTGTGTTGACAACAATGACAAAACTATTGCTGCACCTTGCTCAACAACTTACAAACAAATATTTTTGTGCCAATTTAAGGTTAGATAGCAACAATCTATCTCTAAATCTCTACATGAATATTCACCTCAACAAATATTTCACCATACAAAGATTTATAAAATACCAAACCACTTATACACCTTATTACTCCTATATTTTCTAGTAAATTTCATCAACAAAAGTTACCAATCACATAAAAAAAATTCTCACATACACCTTATATTTCTTTCTTTAAAAACAAAGCACTTAAATAAGGTATCAAAATAATACTTTATTCAATGCATAATCAAACCCTAGAAATCTGAAAAATCTCTCCTCAAGCCTTAAAATAATTTCAAAATATTACTTACTAACCCTTATGACTCCCAACTAAGAGCATACACAATATTATTTATTCAACCCTCATAAATTTCAAATCATGGTAGTAAAAAAAAACTTTATTCAAACCTTATAACTCCCAACTATGGTAATAATAAAAGTTTTATTTAAAAATTATAACTCCCAACTATGGCAAATACATATACCTTAGTAAAAAAATTAAAGCTTCCACAATTGCTACTGTCGTCGCTCGAAACCATGACCTACTGGCCCTGCACGCTCTAACACGAGGGCCACCACCATGCGGGCTATGTTGCCCATGTGAATCAAGGAGCACACGCTCCTTAATATCCTTCTCCATCGACATGAAAGTCAAAAATTCTACAAAAGAAACCTCTGCATGGATCAAACTTTGCACCTTGCTGCTCCCAACGCACTGTGTAAGCCAAGCTTGCTAGCTCGGCTGCCACCTCACTTAAGTGGGGACAAGCCCCTTCCACTGTTTGATCTGTTTCTCACTCCAAAAAGTGTAAAAAACTATGACTATCTTCCTCTTTTGCGTGCGAGAATTAATCATGCAAGGAGTATTTAGGGGGCATTAAAATAATTCGCATCCTCTCAAAATTAGGCTAAAACTTAGCCTATTTATATATGCACCCTTATTGCTTTGACATCGACCCTCTTTTTGTAATTCAAATTTTGGTATTTTGAATTATTATATTTAATTATAATAATTTAAATCCTAAAGGATTTAAATATTATAATTTAAAATTTTAAAACCTTTTGGGATTTTTCTTTTTAGATATAACCTTGCCATCATTTACGAATTTTTTAACCTTTGCCAAATTAACACCCAGGTAATTTATTGCCACCATTAATAAATATTTTAACCTTCACAAAGGTAATTTATAAATCCTTTTTCAAATATTATGGAGAGGTATTCCTTTCTTCTTGTTGCCTTATAGCTCATGTGCCATCAAGGGAAATATTCTCACAAATATTTCCATAAATTTAGGACCTCTAACCTCTTGACATTAATAAACCTTTTGACATTAATTCCATAAAATTGGGACATAAAACCTCTTGACATAAATCAACCTTTTTGAAATTAATTCCATAAAATTGAGACATAAAACCTCGACATCAATGACAATAAAATATGCTCAAATATCCAACAATATCCCCCTTTGTCATTTATGGCAACCCTTTTTCCTTTAAGTATTCCTTTTACTTTTTTCCAATTCTGCTCCCCCTGAGAAACTTCTCCCCTGACTGAATGCTCTCCCCCTAACTCAAATCTCTCCCCCTTTGACATCAATGGCAAAGGGACTACTTTGGGGATAAATATAAGACTCTTAGCTTAACCCCCTCCCCACATTCTTTCATTGAGGTGATTAATTATGAGGTGTAAGTAAATATACTCCCATATTATAGTGTTCATCTCCCTTCTCAGCTTTCTCTTTCCATACCTTTGAATTCATACCTTTTTGAATCTTTTGAGAATCCTATTTCTTGCATGTCCTTGAAAGTTTTGAAAATTATGTTGTACACCACCTTGTTGTATGATCAACATTATTGCAATTGAAACACTTGATGTTGTTGTTCCTAGGAGGTGCAAATGTCTTGAAGTTCCTCTTGGTGAAGCCATACCCATTTCTATCATGAACCCTGCAATGAATTGCTTTATGACCAAACTAATTACAAGAATAGCAATACCCTTGAAATAAATGTCCATTTTTGAAATTTCTCTTAGTCAAACCATATTCCTTCTTTTCATGAGCCCTGCACTACATAGCCTTGTGACCAAACCTGTTACATGAGAAGCAACATCCTTTGAAGAAATTTTTCCTTGGACCCACTGGTCTCTTAGTCCTTCCTTCTTTGTGATTATCCCTGTACCTTGTTTGTGCATTGTTTCCTTCCTCTTTGGTGCTATCACTTCTCAACACATCTACGTAAGTCTTAGGTTCTTTAGTCACTTCTTTTGATGTTCCCTTTGAGACTTCCTTTTATTTTGAGCTTGATTTCCCTTTCTGTACTTCTAGATATTCTTCATTGCCTAGTCCTATTTTGATAAATGAAGATATTTATGCTTTGGTAATGTTATCCAAATATTTTGAACTTTTCTCAAACTTGTGTAGCTTGTCTTTAGACTCTTTCACTTCCTTCCTTAGTGAAACTACCTCATGTTCTAATATTTCACATTCTAATAATTTTACCTCTAACTTTTCAATCATACCTTCTTCAATTTTCCTTACCTCTTCAACCTTAACCTTAAGGTCAGTGAGATCTTGTAGAAACTTTGCCTTTGTTTCCTTATATTCTTGTACTTGGGATTTCAATCTTGAGTTATCCCTTTTAACTCAATAAGTTACTTAACTATCATGCCAGATGTTTTATCTGCTTGTTGTGGTGCAATGGTAAATGCCCTAGGTGCTAGTAGAGGCCGACCCAGGTTCCATTCCCCTTGTCTCCATCCTAAAGATATATGGTATAGTTAGGAATGTCCTATGTGTTGGTAGAGGTCGACAAGGCTCCATTCCTCCTATGCCCAACCTGTTGAAAGTGGCACCTCGAAAGGGGTGTTTTCCACTATAAATTAGTTTAACCCAAGGTGTTGTAGGTGAGTTGGAGAGGAAATGGCAATCCTCCAAGGGAGGTCCCAGGTTCAAATCTCCACCCTACCAAAAAGTAGAATTGGGTATCCAAAATCCAATTGATAATGTTGGTACGGGCAGGGTCGGGTGCGACTCTGGGTGACTTTGATGGTGTAGAACCCCCTGCTCGTGGTCTCTCAGACCAAGGCAGCCCCCAAGGGGTTTTTCACTTAAAAAAAATTACTTAACTATGGCTTCCTCCTTTTATTTTTATGAATCTTCCTCTTCTTCTAGGTTTTTAGGAGCATCTTCATACTATTTGATATCTGAAAGACTTTCATCACTGTCACTTGAAGCACTGATCGCTACTTCAATAGGAGCGTCTCATTTTTCTTCTATTGCTAAAAGTATAGTTTCCTTTGTATACCTAATTTGACTATCCCTATTTTCTTTTTCATCTTCACTACTATCGAAACCATTATAATAAGCTGCATTGTGGCCAAAGTTACCAAAACATTCTTCTTCACTGCTACTATACCCAACTTTTGAACAATGATCTTCAATATTACCAAAGTTACCACAGATAAAATATTTGAGTATTCTTAATTCATTCGTATTCCTTTTTACATAGTTAGCTTCTTTTCTGTTGTTGAATCCTATTTCTACTTCTCCTCTTAGAGCAAAAATATCTTTGAGAGAAAAATCAAATTCCTTTTCCTCTTTGCTGCTATTATACCCATTATGTGGATTATAAAGTGCCATATAACCAAGCTTACCACACTCTACACATATCACTGATTTTTCTCCTTCCCTTCTCCTAGTCTTAAAATCAAATTCATATTCCTTTTCATGTCTCATGGTTCTTGCTTTTACTTTCCTTGCCATGTGTGTTCTTGTAGATCTTCCTTCTAGCTGTTAGGCTTCCCTGAAGGAACCCACTCTGATACCAATTGAATAACACAAGCTTATACTGATAGAGGGGGTGAATAGTATAATATCAAATTTCATTTTTCTTTCCCAAACAATATTATCCAATATTATCAATGGAAATATCAATAGCAGTAATCAAAGTAATGAACAAATCATCACACATAATGGAGACACCAATTTAATGTGGTTCACCCAATATGGGCTACTCCATAGAGAAAACATTTCTACTAAAATTTTCTCAATAAATATCTTGGGAATCAATTCCCTATTACAATGTTTATGGACCTCTATGCAAAGGAGACACCAATCCCCTATGCTCTGATTTGTGGATATATCTCCATAGGAGAAATCTTTCCCATTTTCTCTAGTTCATGGAACTTGATCTAGGAGAACTCTATGTCCTCAACTGGTTCATGGATCTCTCTCCACAAAAGAACTCTATCTTTCCAGCTAGTTCATGGATCACACTCCATAAGAGAACTATTTCCTCTTGCTATGGTTCATGAATATCTATCCATAGGAGAACTCTTTCCCCTCTTCTATGGTTCATGAATCTCTATCTATAGGAGAACTCTTTCCCCTCTGCTTTGGCTGATGATATTTTATAAGACTTCTATCCCCACTGCTCTAGCTTGTGGATCTCTCTCCACAGGATAATTTTTTCCCTCTAATATGGCTAATGGATATCTATCCATTGGAGACTACTTTCCTCTTTACTCTATCACCTCAAAATATTACTCTCAACTCTATCTCAAATCTGCACCAAACTCTATTCCAAATCTAGTACAAATCTGCTCTATATCTGCTCAAACTTTTTCTCACAAACCTGCACTAATTTCAATCTAAAATTTATCCTCAAGCCTTAACACAAAGCTTGATAAAATTAGAAATCAACTTTGCTTAGATCTACCCCAAGCCTTAACACAAAGCTTGAACAAATTACCAATCAACTTTGCTCAGATCTATCCCAAGCCTTAACAAAAAGCTTGAACAAATCAATCAATCAACTCTGCTTAGATCTACCCCAAGCCTTAACAAAAAGCTTGAAAAAATTAATCAATCAACTCTACTTAGATTTTCCCCAAGATTTAATACAAAGCTTGAACAAATCAATTAATCAACTCTACTTAGATCTGCCCCAAGATTTAATACAAAGCTTAAACAAATCAATCTTACTCTTAATTTTGTTTCAAGTCTTCACAAGACTTGCTAAAATCTACCTTCAAGTCATCTCAAGAACTTGCTAAATATGCTATCAAATTTTTACCAAGAGTTTCTCAAATCTACCTTCAAGTCCACTCAAGAACTTGCTCAATTCTGCTTTCAAGCCTTCACAAAGACTTGCTCAAATATTGCTTTAGCACATGCTCAAACATGCTCTAATACATACTCAAAATAGCTCATAAAATATGTTCAATCAATTTCAAATATTCCTCACAATGCTATCAAATGCTTTGTCTAATCTTCAAAGTAATTCCTTTAACTTGAAGTAGTTTAGACATATTCTATCCAAAATATGTTTAACCTTTGGAACATATATATAATGATGTACTCTATCAAAACTCAATATGTTCTACTCAATCATTAAGTATGTCGCTTCCACATGTCTTACTTTTATTGCTATTTTAAAGATATATTCAATCTAGCACATGACACATATCTTTCTGATCTACACTCTTACTTTCACAAATCTATTTTCTAATATTTGCACAATCACTTTTAATATCACTCAAAACCAATGCTCAAGAAGTTTAATTCAATCATTCAACCAATAAAACACAACTTCCTCATAAACCCTAAACAAGTGTTTTCATACTTCTTAAAACAAAGAGCACAATATGGGTCTCAAACCCTAACTCAAATAATTCTCAATCTCTATATCAAATGCTCTCTTAAACATTCAACAAAGAAGCATATAAGAGTCACTCAAATATTTCCAACAATGCTTATAAAACAATCATTTTCACTCCACCTTATATTTCACAACATTTCAAACAAAATATTATTTGCCCATACCTCTTTGCTTTGATGGAGATATGTCTTCAAAACTTGTCTTACAATCAAATATTTTTGTGCCAATTCAAGATTATATAGCAATAGTTTATCTCTAAATCTCCACATGAATATTCATCTCAACAGATATTTCACCATACAAATATTTGTAAAATGTCAAACCACTTATTCACCTTTTTACTCCTATATTTGCTAATACATTTCATCAACAAGAGTTACCAATAACATAAAAAAAATTCTCACATACACCTTATATTTCCTTCTTTAAAAATAAAGCACTTAAATAAGGTCTCAAAATAATACTTTATTCAATGCATCATCAAACCCTAGCAATATGAAAAATCTCTCCTCAAGCCTTAAAATAAATTCAAAATATTACTTACTAACCCTTATGACTTCCAACTAAGAGCATACACAATAATATTTATTCACCCTCATAAATTTCAAATCATGGCAGTAAAAAAAATAAATTATTCAAACCTTATAACTCCCAACTATGGTAATAATAAAAGTTTTATTTAAACCTTATAACTCCCAACTATGGCAAATACACATACCTTAATCAAAAAATTAAAGCTTCCACAACTGTTGCCACTATCGCTTGAACTTGTGACCTTCTGGCCCCGTGCACCCTAACACGAGGGCCACCACCACATGGGCTATGCTGCCCACGTGAATCAAGGAGCATGCATTCCTTAATATCCTTCTTTGTTGGCATGAAAGTCAAAAATTCCATGCCCAAAATAAACCTCCGCATGGATCAAACTCTGCACCTTGCTGCTCCCAATGCATTGTGCAAGCCAAGCTTGCCAGCTCGGCTACTACCTCACTTCGGTGGGGACAAGCCCCTTCCATCCTTTGACCTACTGCTCACTCTAAAAAGTGCAAAAACCTAAGACTATCTCCCTCTACCATGTGCGAGAATTAATCATGCAAGGAGTATTTAGGGGGCATTCAAATAATTCATGTCCACTCAAACTTAGGCTAAAACTTAGCCTATTTATATATGCACCCTTATTTATTTGACATTGGCCCTCTTTTTGTAATTCAAATTTTGGTATTTTGAATTATTATATTTAATTATAATAATTTAAATCCTAAAGGATTTAAATATTATAATTTAAAATTTTAAAACCTTTTGGTCTTTTTATTTTTAGAGATAACCTTGTCATAATTTATGAATATTTTAACCTTTTCCAAATTACCACCAAGGTAATTTATTGCCACCATTAATAAATATTTAACCTTCATCAAGGTAATTTATAAATCATTTTTCAAATATTATGGAGAGGTATTCCTTTCTTCTTGCTGCCTTATACCTCATGTGCCATCAAGAGAAATATTCTCACAAATATTTCCATCAATTTAGGACCTCTAACCTCTTGACATTAATCAACCCTTTTGACATTAATTCCATCAAATTGGGACATCAAACCTCTTGATATCAATCAACCTTTTTGACATTAATTCCATCAAATTGAGACATAAAACCTCTTGACATTAATAACAATAAACATGCTCAAATTTCCAACAAAGATATGCAAAGATGTTAAGCAAAATTGCTTGGAAAATTATTCTCATGATGTTTAGTCCTTTATCAAAGACTTTTCACTCATATGCATATGATCTTTCACATATTAATTTCTTGAATGATAATAGGCATACATGTAAGATGTTTAAAACCTAGAAAATAAATTAGAAGAGATAAACTATAGTTTAAAAAAGTGATTATATGAAGTCTACTCACCCCCTTGCTTCCCATAAAAGAGGGTAAATTGCTATCCATGATATTGAAAAAGGATAAGCTTATATAATATGAGTATTGACTACGTGTTGTCAAACTTTACATTTTTTATAAATAGTTGCATAAACTGTGTTTATATTAACTTAAAATGGCCTATATATACTATTGTTTTTAAATAGTCCACAAGTTCCCTCCCTTCAATTATGATATATTCCAAGTCCAATTATTAATAGAGTCTTTGTTCAATTTTATTTTATATAGTGTAGACACTCAATTTTGACACACCTAATCAACTACAACTGTAGGCAAGGCACCAAACAAAATATCATTAGTAAACCACCTTAAATTTGGCATATTAGAGATCAAATTTGGCACTTTGCAAAAGTTCCACCTATTACAAAAGCACTACTTAGTGCTTCTATTCAATCCTAACACTTATGCAAAACATAAATTTTTTAGCAATTTGACCTGTCAACTAGATCATTGAAAAAAAGTGTTAATAGAATGCATAAACTCTACCTAGCACTTTTGTAAACATGAGAAAATCTCTATGAAATGATCCAAAAGCACATATATTTCTTCATCCCACTCCCTAACCTAATAATGCATGCTCCATCCTCTCCTCAAACCTATAATTTGAACTTCTTCCTTACCCTAATAGCATACTTGACTCCATACTTTTAGTGGGATATATATACATATGCATATAGAATGTCTATGCTTGCAAATAAAACACTAATAAGTGTTAAAATAATTATATATTATACTCACACAAATTTGAAAATATGTGTGAGCAGGAAGGGCGAGCAGGTTAGTAGGAAGGAAGCAAGAAGTTTGAGTGAGGAGGCTAGAAATGGTAGGGAAGGCAAAAAGTAGGTAGATGAAAAAGTAGAGTGTTTTGGGTCTCTCATCCCTCTAGGGGGTCCCAAGTCCTCATTAGGTGATATTGTAGACACCTAAAACATGTCATGTTTAGAAGAGCTACTCACATAGGCACATTCATAGACCATATGACAAAATCTTGGACTTTCCAAGTATCAAAAGTGGTTCTCACCACTCATCTAGGGTATTCTAAGCCCATCCAAGCTTAGCCATTATAAACCAAAGTGGTTGGACCTTGGTCGCTCAAGCTTAGAGCGACCAAAAATTAGATGATGTAGATGATAGTGGCCAAATATTAGTCACTATAGACGATAGTAGCTAAGTCATAAAAAGTATTTTACCGACAAACAAGCCTAATCATGGGTGGAAGTGGTAGTCTACATGCAATAAAGGTGAGTGGGAGAAACTTTGCATTCCCCTTCATGACTAGTTCACATGGGAGACTTGAGTCTAAATTTAGACTTCAATTAACTGGTCTTTAAACATAGAAAAGACAAAAGCTTCTCATGCTAACATTCACTACGCATGAGGGATTCAATCCTAGGGTTTTGAACATAGACCTAGGGTTTCACACACTTTAAAAGGTGCAAGCCTAGAGGCACCAAGGGCCACGAAAAGCACCATTTACAGGAACACATTAGGTCATTGAGGAGAGCTTTTGAGACTTGAAAAGCTTCCCTTGGAGATCATATTTATGGCAAATCCCTGACAAATTGGAGAGCATATTGGAGCACCTTGGAGGAGCAAAAAGTGCTAACCTTTTGAGGGTTTACCACATACAGGATATTCAACACATCGAGCAAAGCGACCACCATTTCAACATCGGATACAAGCTTTGATCCATAGCCTTGGGGCAAAAAAGACAAGATTCACTTTAGTGGCCACTATCTTGGACAGTGGCCCATAGGTCTAGCTTAGGCTTTTAGACATTAGTTTCATTATTATGTTTTCTTCATATTAGCATATCATTAGCATAGAATCGCTTCATTCATTCACATTCATAGTATTAGTTTCATTTGTAGGAACACATTAGGTCATTGAGGAGAGCTTTTGAGACTTGGAGAGCTTCCCTTGGAGATCATCTTTATGGCAAAGCCCTGACAAATTGGAGAGCATATTGGAGCACCTTGGAGGAGCAACGAAGTGCTAGAATTTTGAGGGTTTACCACATATAGGATATTCAACACATCGAGCAAAGCGACCACCATTTCAACATCGGATACAAGCTTTGATCCATAGCCTTGGGGCAAAGAAGACAAGATTCACTTTAGCGGCCACTATCTTGGACAGTGGCCCATAGGCCTAGCTTAGGGTTTTAGACATTAGTTTCATTATTATGTTTTCTTCATATTTGCATATCATTAGCATAGAATCACTTCATTCATTCGCATTCATAGCATTAGTTTCATTTGCACTTGCTTTCATTTAAGTATATTCATTGCTAACAACCTCATCCGGGGAGGCAATCTCGGACATCTAAGAGTGTGTTGTTGTTTCATTGCTTACAGGGCCACAGGTTCATTGGACATATCTACAACATACGAAAGCAAGAGGATCCCTCTAGGAAATAGACCTGGAGAAGGAGGCATCTGTAAGCCCTCATACATTTTTGTGTGCATCATCGGGAAGCCTTTATAAGCACACCACCCCTTTGCAAGGGGGATATTTTATACATCTGCTACCCTCCTTGTGTAAAATCATGTATCAAATGAAGGGTATCCCTTAGAGGGATTTATATGTAACCGGATCTTGGAAATATCAATACAAAGAGAATTCATTCATTTATTTCTTTACATTCTAATTATATCTTCTTTTACGTCTTTCATTTAGATGCATGCTTAAAACATTAAATAGATTCAATTAAATCACAAGTAGGAAAAATTTAGCGGGGTCGATGCACCGCTTCCCCGGGGCCGCTACAGATGGCTATCACAGTGGGACTTCCACTAAATTTTCATTTTTTTCCTGATTACTAACTTAGTTTTGTGTGCAGGTTTAGCCTCTCTGGTCTACAACAACCAGGAATTAGCTATTCTGATCTACAACGGCCAACAACCTTAGCCGCTCCTGCTAACAATGGCCAAAATTTAGCCACTCTGGTCGACATCGGCCAACACTGAAGTGTAGAAGAGGATAGAACCTTGGTTCTCTGAGCTGGATTAGAGGTTGGTATAACTTTTCTGATGCTTTATAGTTTTTTGTCTACTTCTATTTTTCTAAAATAGTGAACTTAAGGCACATTTCTATTTGGAAATTGAAAGAATAAAGAGGAAAGAATTAAGCATGTTGCATATCTTAGATCTTCTTTTAGATTTCCACTAGGCGTTGCTAGGAACAACGGCTTATGCTTGAAAAGTTCACCCTAGAATCCAATGTGCTAGAGATTGTATGTTGTTTTCTTGCTTTGAGGCCCTGCTAGAGGCCATATTTGCATGAAATAAAGTGCATCCATACAAATCATAGTAGTTCATGCATATTTCTGAAAATCAAAATGTCTTTTGCATTTAGGCATATAGGAAAGATTCATTGCTACTATATGATGCATTTTACTTTATGCAAGCTTAAAATGAACACCACACACACATGTATCATTTAAACATTGGGGAGTTGGATTTCATCACCAACCCTCAATTCAGTCCGGTGACATTGGCATTCATCTCCTTCCATCGGCTTGCCCCTTAGATTCTCATAGAAATGGATTGAGGAACTTCTTCATAGTGGTACTAAGTTACTTGTGCTCAAAATGTCTCCCACTATTGGAACAATCATTGGTTCAGAGTGGAAGAGCTAGGCAAACCCCCCACTGGGTCTTAAGTGGTGTACCCTAGTCTCTTTTGGGAAAATCATGTTTGGCATAGGTGTTCTTGATTCCCACTATGGAAGAGTCTCCTCATTCTAAATCCAAAACAAGAGCAAGAAAGCAAAGAACAACACATCAAAACACATCAAACAGTTTAGGGCACACTTAAATTGATAATCAAGATAAACATTTGCTTGGTATTGCATGGCTATTTCTAATTGCAACACAAAATATTAAATCAACAAAAAAAATGGTCAAAACAAGAAGTAAACATCCTCGGTCTGATACCAAAGGAGAATCTGAAGCAACCCATACCCATAGGCGAAGTCGTAGTAACATTGAATGACCTACTCGTAAGACCGTGAGATGCAGGTCCATGAGCCTAAGGGGTGATAACTCAACCCTTGGGGGTTCTCCTCGAGAAACCCCAAATAGGGAGCCACATCATGGAACAAAGTCACATAAACAAAAAGAGGCTTCATGGCCATCCTCATCAAGGAGACATGAGGAGACCTCAAGGGCCTCCTCTAAATATATAAACTTCTCAAAGACATGAGGAGGCTTCAAGGGCTTCCTCCTCACATAGACATAAAGAAGGATCTAAAGATCACTCTTCACATAGGGATGATGAGGTTGCTACATCTCCATCCTCATGGAGAAAACATGTGACCACAAAGCCTTCCTCATCAAGAGGGCACACAAGAGTTACAACACCTCAAGCTTCACAAGAGACACATAGAATAGGTCTGCCCACTGAAGGGCAAGAAACTAGAGCTACATCCAGTCATAGGCATCAAATAGAAGATACCCTTCACACAAGAGGAAGGATTCCCATAGACTATGACCTCATTGGAGTGAATGGCACCCCATGAGATCAGCCATGGAAAACAAGACAACTAGATGAGTTGGATCGGTTTCCTCCAAGGCCAACTCAAAGAACTGTAGCTACAAAACACTCTGCATCTGGAAGCTCACGAACTGTGACTTCTAAGCATACCTCTCAGTCTGGGGGTGCCTCAAAGTGACCCTATAGTAAACATATAGAGTCTAATCATAGAGACACTCAACAATACACTGAACAAGTTACATTAGCTAGCAAGAGCAAAGACACTGTAGAAACCTCTTTGAGGAATCTGCGAGTCAAAACCACAAGAATAGAGTCAGACAAACATGAGTCTTCTATGACAATGCAAGCTGACCGTATGAGATGGTTAGAAAATGCATTGTATAAAGAGTGAGAGCTAGTGGAAGCTCTCGAACAAGATAAACAAAGAGAAAGACTCTTGCGCCAACATGAGCAATGTTTAAGAGAGCAAGTTGAGCAACTAGCTCATATCAATTTATAGAAAAATGGTGATGATCACCAAAGAGGTAGATGCACTGAATCACCAAAGGAAAGGCGCACTAGACAAGAGATCCCACAATGAAACCACCCCCCAAATCATGAACGAAATCCAACTGGTGGGGAAAGGGTAAACATGACAAACTAGGATCACAATCCTGAATCCCCTCATAGGAGGGAAGAAAATAGAACAAGTCAAGTGGACAAAGGGCTACCTCCATTACCACCATGAGTGGGCCTACAAGAGGAGGAACTCCTTGCTTCAAAGGCATTTCAAGCACTCACTAAAAATATGAAGTCCTTTGAGAAGCAAGAGACTATTGGGAATCAACCAACATTGAGCAAGATACACAACCAACCATTGTGCCCATCAGTTCCTAGCCCTGCATATCCTAAGCACTTTGAGATGCCTAGGTTAGAAAAGTTCAAGGGTGAAGAGGATGCACAAGAGCATGTTACAAATTTCATCAATGCATGTTTTCACCTTGAAGACAATGATGCTCTCATGCTAAGAATATTCATAATGACATTTTTAGGTGCTGCCACTCAATGGTTCAACCAACTGACCAAGCATAGCATAACCAACTTTGAACAACTAGTGAACGCTTTCCTAAAGCGTTTCTCCTTTGGTGCTAAGAAGAAGGTGAACCTTTCAGACCTGGCCAACTTGAAATAGTATGATGATGAGCCAGTAATGGATTATGGGAATAGATGGAGAAAAGTCATGGTAAAGTTATCATTCTCCATTCCCATAGAAGAAATCGTTCGCATGTTCACTAAGAGTTGTTCTAAACACATCTCCCTCTTGCTACAACTTCAACAATATCCTTCATTTGAGGAAGCCTTGGCATAGGCCAAACTCATCGAAGACATAAAAGTAGATGAGGGAACCATTAAGCTCTGAACCAAGAAGGAGTGGAACAAAAATGGTAAGAATGACAAGTACAAACAGAAGCAGGCAAACCCTACTCTAGTTAATCAAGTAGTATTGGCTGCACCTAAGGATGGGGTTGTACACCAACCATAGAATTATCAAGCACAACCCTCACTAGCCAATTATGATCAAAAGAACAATTAGGGGTGAAACAAAGAATGCAAGCCACCTCACTACTTCACACCTCTGATAGAATCAATGCAATCAATTTTCAATCAATTGAGCGAGGCTAGGAAGATCAGATTTCTTGATATACCTCTCATAGATCCCAACCATCCTAAGCCAAAAGGATATAGGGAAGATCAATTTTACCCTTATCATAGGATATCGAGGCATGACATTGAAGGGTGCTATGGTTTTAAGCATCAAGTACAAAATATGATTGAGGTGGGAGAACTCAAAGTTGACAACCCATTGGCTCTCGATAATAGAGATATGGGCATATACAAAAACCTGCTTCCTAATCATGAGGCCCCTAAGGGGCAAGGCACCCAAGTCAATCAAGTTCGAGTCGATGCACCTACCCATGGATGCATTGGGATGGTTGAAATTGTCAATATAGCAACCAGGAGTAGACGGTATGGTCAACCACAACCTCTTGCGGCTCCCATGAATGTCCTAGCTACACCTAGGTAGAGGTAGGGGCAAGACAACCTTCCAGGTCCACCAACCCGACCTGTGGTAACTATCCGGAGTAGACTAGAGCAAAACCTACAAATGACTCTAGCCAAGTTATCTATTTATGAGCTCATACAATAGTCCCCAAAGCATAGGGAGACTTTAATGGAGATTCTGAGATCAATTGAGCTCCAACCACAAGATGCGAATGCATTCACTCATTTTGTGGGACAAGTACAACAATGCTAGGAACTTGTAATTCGATTCTATGATCATGAGATTAAGATAATGCCTACTACCTTACCAGACCCTCCACTACACATTGTAGTATCAGTCAATGATTTACCTTTCAAATGGGTCTTGATCGATATAGGTTCATCAATAAACATCATCACAACAACTACCATAGGGAACCTTAAGATCCCCAAGTCCAATATCATTCCAGGAGCCTACACGCTAAGAGCTTTCAATGATGCTTTATGCACTACTATGGGAATGATAGTCCTACCCATTAAGGTGGGATATAAGACCATCCCCATGATGTGTCATGTCTTGGAAGGGGCCATGCAATACAACATCCTCCTAGGGCATCCTTGGATAAGGGACATGAAGTGTGTTCCCTCAATTTTACACCAATGTGTCAAGTATGTGCACGATGACAAAGTCTATGTGGTTTTGGATGATGAAGAGCCATTCAAATATGTCCATCAGGTGGATCTTCTAGGAGAATTTGTAATTCCTTCTACCCACCTATATGTAGGACCTTCATCTCAAACCACACAATTGGATAACAAAGACAAAGGGGTAAGAAAAGACCCATGCACATCGACACCTCCTTTGCACCCAAAATAGTCAACGCTTCTAAGGGACCATCAACGTCTAAACCTAGAGATAATCAAAAGCTAAAGGTACCCTTAGTCAAGGAAGAAATTCCCAAGGAAGTGCCAACTATAGCCATTGCTGAAATGCCAAGTCCAATGGAAGAAGATCTCCAAGATCAAGCAGAAGAAATGCTAGAACCCACTTCACCAGCATCGTCTGTGGGGTCATCCACATCACATGCATCAATACACTTGGCAAGTATAGGGATAGGAGAATACCTTATGCATAACATAACATTCATGCCCATCATTGAGTCTGCACAAGACATGGGAAGACCAAAGGACTTGAGACCACTAGTGGGAATAGTGGTTCCACTTGGAATCCCTCCCAACCAAACCAACTTTATCTATGCTGGCCTGGACTACACCCATAAATCTTTAGACATAGAAGAGGATCATGATGAACTATTCATTATTAATGTTTGTTACCTCTCTAACCCCGAGTTTACTCTAAGCTACTTTGAATGTTGCCATTGGCATGGCTATGGTCTTGGTATATATGAGCAGGGGCACAGGCGGCCGTACGAGCCATAATACCAGCTTCCCACTGATAGGTTTGGGTTAGGTTATTACATCGGAGGTCAAGATGACTCTCTAGTAGTAGCCTTGGATAGATTAAGCTTGGGGTTAGGAGAAGACATCGATTTCATCCCTTATCACCCCCCAAGTACAAGATATCTACCCAAAATTCAAGTGGCCATGGTGAACATACCACCACCAGAAACTTATCATCCAAACTCCTCAATTGATGCCACCTCGATAGGTTACAACTCATGGGATGAGGAGCAAGAAGAGAATGGATATGAGGCTAGTGATGATGAAGCACAAGCAGGCTTGGCCTATCATGGGCCTCGCTATTTACATAGATTTACCTGGTCCAGCCACAATGAGAGTGGATACATATCGGATGAAAGTGGCTATGAGTCAGAGGACTCAACAGAAAGAGCCTACCTAGGACCAAGGCATCAACCCCATACCTTGGGGCAAGAAACTAATGCAAATGGCATCTTCATAAGTGATGAAGAGTATGAGGATGAAATGAAGATGGCCTACTTGAGGCCAAGATACATGCCCCATATCTTAGGGCCACACACTAATGCCAATGGATTCTTCATAAGTGATGAAGAATATGAGGATGAAATAGAGATGGCCTACTTGGGGCCAAGACATGAGCCTCTTGTCTTAGGGCCACATACCAATGCTAATGGTTTTTGGATAAGCGATGATGACTTTGAAGATGAAACTAAAATGGCTTATCTTGGGCCTCACCACTTGCGTAAGTCAACATGCTAGTAGAAAGAGAAGTGGCACTTCGTGCCATAGATCCTAGCTTGTAGTTTTTGGGGAGACCTATTGACTTACATGCCATTCACCGCATGGTCAATCCCCCTCCACCTACATTCAGAGAGCTCTTGGAGCCCAATGATCCTATTATCTACCCTACTCATGGGCCAGATCTAGATATTCCCATTCCTCTAGAGCCTCATCGTGAGTATGGAAGGGAAACCTCTGAGATAATATTACACCCATGTGGTCTTGGAGATTTCATTCCATCCATCAACACAATCTCCATTGATTTGACCACTCCACTTCATAATCCAGTAGATCC
Source organism: Wollemia nobilis (assembly GCA_028583015.1). Classification (NCBI taxonomy): domain Eukaryota; kingdom Viridiplantae; phylum Streptophyta; class Pinopsida; order Araucariales; family Araucariaceae; genus Wollemia; species Wollemia nobilis. The sequence continues at coordinate 694,029 of JAQPPZ010014629.1, read as the reverse complement.
TACTAAATCATTGCATCTTGATGTAGAGGCTATTGATTGGGATCATGTTGATTCACCTGTAGAGCCTAAGGATATTTTCCCTAATGAAGAGATGTTATAACTATTTCATTTTGCATCAGGCTGTGCGCATGATGTGTTCCATGCTGGTTTGGATCTTGAGTCAGTAGGACCTATAAATCCCATCGATGACATTCATTTGATACCCACACCTCATCAACTGGAGGATGGATCACATATGGCTATAGAAGTGACTTTCGAGGTGGACATCAGTGATGATCCTACTCAACCAAAGAAAGTCAAGTTTGGAGAAAGTCTATCTCCAGAGGAACAAGCCATCATAATCCCTCTCCTCAAGGAGAGGCCAAATATTTTTGCTTGGACTTACAAAGACATGCCTGGGATAGATCCAAAGTTAGTTGTTCACAACCTTTCATTGGATCCCATGAAGAAGCCAATCAAGCAAAAGCTGAGGAAAATGCATCCAACCATTACTTTGATGGTGAAGAACAAATTACAAAAATTGTTAGATGTAATTTTCATAGTTCCTATCGACTACCCTGAGTGGGTATCGAACATGGTGCCCATGGGGAATCCTGATGGAAGAGTCCATATTTGCACAGACTTCAGAGACTTGAATAGGGAAACTCCAAAGGATTCATTCCCATTGCCAAACATAGATGCTCTTGTAGATGCCACCATAGGTCATGAGATGCTCTCCCTAATGGATGATTTTTCTAGATACAATCAAATCCGGATTAAACCCGAAGATCAACATAAGACTACTTTCATTACTCCATGGGGGAAATTCTGTTACAAAGTGATGCCATTCGGCCTCAAGAATGTTGGTGCCACATATCAACAGGCCATGACATACATATTCCATGACTACATGCATAAGATCTTAGAGGATTACATGGATGACTTACTGGCCAAGTCTTTGTTGTGACAAGAGCACGTTGAAGTCCTTAGAAAAGTCTTTAATCACCTCATTGAGCACAACATCAGATTGAATCCTAAGAAGTGCATGTTTGGTGTAACTTTTGGAAAGCTTTTGGGATTCATCATTTCTAAGAGAGGCATTGAATTCAATCCTGCAAAGGTAAAGGCTATATTGGAAATGGCCGCCCCTACCAACATTAGGGAGTTAAGAAGCCTACAAGGCAAGATAGCATCCATCAAAAGATTCATTGCTCAATTATCAAATAAATGTCGACCCATGAATCGGTTGCTACGCAAAGAGGTTCCTTTTCATTGGGATGAAGAGTGCCATCAAGCCTTTGTAGAGATCAAAACTTACCTGGCAACACCACTAGTATTGGCTCCACCAAGGCCAGACATACCATTTTTACTATACATATCGACTACCGATTTCGCTTTGGGCACCATGTTAACCCAAAAGAATGCACAAGATAAAGAGCAAGCCATATATTACATCAGTCACACCTTGGTGAGTTATGAGCTAGGGTATGCGTATGTAAAAAAGTTGTGTTTAGCAGTGGTCTTTGCAACTCAAAAGTTATGACACTACATGTTGAGCCATACGACCTACGTTATATCAAAACAAAATCCTTTGCAGTACATGATGAGCAAGACATATCACAATACACGTACCACAAAGTGGATCATGCTATTGATAGAATTTGATCTAGAGTTCATAAGCCAAAAGTCCATCAAGGGACAAGTCATAGCTGATCAATTAGCAGAGGCACCTCTTTAGGATAGCAAGCCTCTCACCATAGAATTGCTTGATGATGTAGTCTTTGCATTATCAAATCCGCCTTGGAACTCGAAGAACCTAAGAAAGAAAGAGACATGTCATTGTTCTTCGATGGTTCAAAGTGTGAACAAGGGGGTGGAGCAGGGATTGTCTTTATCACATCGTAGGGTGCTCCATTACCCTTATCATTCAAACTAGACTTCCCTTGCACAAACAACAACACAGAGTATGAGGCTTTGATCTTGGGACTCCAAAAAGCCATAGCAATGGGTATTAAAATATTGAATATCTTTGGTGACTCCTTGCTCATAGTAAACCAAGTCAAGGTACTATTCCAATGTAGGTGCCCACTCCTGAAAGCTTACAAAGAACTTGTTGACACCTACCTAGCCCGACTAGAATGGTATGACATCAAGGCAATCCCTCGTACATCAAATAGATTTGTAGACACCATGGCCTCTTTGGGATCCTTAATCCCTAAGAATCCATCTATGGATTTTACAACCATTCATGTGAAAGTGCTCTCGCACTCAGCAATACAACATGAGGCTTTAGACAATCAAGAATCAGTCAACATGATCAACATCGAACCAAATCAGGATTGGTCCTTCACAGCTAGAGATTTCTTGCAAATGACACCTTGGGGGTCTTTGATCTCCCAAGGTCCTATAGAGTGTGGCACAACCATACACCATAGGGTTGTTCCTCAATCTATGTTCACTAGTTCTAGAATACAGGAGGAGCAAGCCATCTTTTCTATAGAAGTTATGGCTTATCAGGATTGGATTTCCCAATTACAAGATTTCTTGAAGCTTGGAATGGTACCTCAAGGTCTGTCACATGTTGAAAGATGAACATTTAAATAGAAGGCAACAAGATACATCTTCCTAGGAGAAATACCTTATAGATGAGGATATGATGGAGAGCTACTCCATTTCTTACCATCATCTACCCCTTTCATTTATCCCTTAAATCATCCACATCTCAACCCACAATGCATAGTCATTATACACATCATTAATTCTCAATGAATTTGTCAATCCAGGGCTATGTACAAGGCTATCTACGAAAGAAGGGGTGAACAGGGTTATAACTTAGGTCCATTTAGAGCAACATGTCTTATTGGTGAAACCAATTGTGTGGGGGTTTTTGGACATTCCTATCTCTAAATTGCATGAATTAAACCTTAATCTAAGTTGTAGAATTGGAAACTAATCATTAACTGCAGAAATGAAGTCCTAATTACAATTGCAGAATGAGACCTAATTATGTTGCAAAAATAACAGTTGTAGAATTAAAAGTCTAATTATAATTGCAAAAAGGAAATCTATTTACTTTTGTAGCAATGAAAACCTACTTCTAACATGGAAATGAAACCCTGTCAAGGCTCTGTAACATAAGGTTGTCAATATTTTGTGCAGGGGTTGACAGCAAAACATAAAATGCAAGAAATTACAGAAAATAGTAAATTCTAAAAATGACAGTCTGCAATAAATTGAAAGTTTTGCTGAAAGTGGGGATTACAACCAAACCATTAATCACAAAACATAAAATAAGCTAAGATTGCAAATATCATTAGTTGTTTACAAAGGAATGAAATGACAAGTTCTACAACTCATTCTGCTGCAGCAAAATCAGAATAAAAACTTGTTGTTAGTCCTCCTCCTAGGTTTGGAAGTGGCCAGCCTCCTTGTCCAGAAGAAGGTATGAGTCTCTCCCTCTCTCTTAGATCTTACTCACAATCATTTACAAGCAACATGAAATATAAATAGTATATTTTATTAATTCAAGAACATGATTACAATAATTCTATTGAAAACCTGTTACAGGACTGTAACAGTCACTTTCTTATTATCACCTATTTTCTCTATTCTCTAATTTCTCTATATTCTACTCCTCTTACTACTAAACTGAACCTGAATAGGAGCCATATTTATCGATGTCCTACGATCTACTAACAAGCTAAGAATATCTCAAAATATCTAATCCTATTATGTTGCAGCAATTCCTATTTTTATCCTAGAAGAAGATCAAACTTGATCTTTCCATAAATGGTGGCTTTGGTCAAAAAGGACGACAAAGTCAGATCTGAGATATTTTCCCTTACCCTTTTCAATATTTATTTCCCTTTTTCTAGCATCATAATTCGTTCAACAAGTCAAAAAACACATTCTGTTTTCATTTCGAAGATAAGTGGTTCATTCTGAAGATACTGCAATTCTCATTTTGAAGATCCGCTCATTCTGAAGATACTGTAATTCTCATTCTGAAGATCCACTCATTTCGAAGACATTGTGTTTTCTCATTTCGAAGATCCGCTCATTCCGAAGACACTATGTTTTCTCATTCCGAAGATATCTGTTCATTCCGAAGAGACTTCAAAATGAACAAATGTGGGCTCCTTAAATGATTTCCTCTACATTTCTCATGTGGGTTACTTCTCAGGATCAGATTCCAATGGTCTTCATATCTTTCCACATGTGAATTCCATGCCTTGCCATTCATTGGCAGCTGGCTGGAATTTACATGGGAAAACCCAGTTTTTGCTGCACAGTAATAGTTTTCTTGAACTGTTGCCATATTTAGGTAAAATGAATGCTTGAGACATATCAAAACATGATTAGTGAAATGCTACTATCAATATAAGCATATCTCATTTAGCAAGTCATAACAAAACAACATAAAACTTATGCAAAAAGCTGTAAAAATTAGAATATAGTATTTCAGATACATTCATCATGCAAATAGTTAATACACAGCATATTGAATTAACTTAACTAGCATATTAGATTAAACATAAGATTTTGTAGGCAATTTCAGTGTTCAAAACATGTTATGATTGAGGCATTTCCAGGCCTCATAATTTCCCCCCAACTTATATTGATGCATGTCCTCATGCATTCTGTTGGGCTATGGAATCACATATGTCCATGGTAAAATTCCATGACCTATAGAACAACTTCTTACCTATATAAAATCCCCTATTCTTCTGAAGGTCCCTGAGCCATTCTTCAAATTGTTCATCAGGTTGGGCATCTTCTTCAAAGTAGAATGGAACTTGAGTGATAATGGTTGGAGGCCTAAATCTGAGACCTATCCAATTATGTTGCATGATTTCAATCAACTGTATTACTCCTTTTGCCCTTCTTCTGGACCATTCTAAGTTGATGGGGGAAATGGGTTCTCTTTTCTGCAAAGACATGGAAAGTTCAACCCATCTGTTTCTACAAACTAATAAGGCTAGCATAAAATTGTCATTACAAAAATTGTGGAATCTGTTCACATAGTCCCTCAAGTTTGTCAAGTACATTCTCTTCACATCATCCCTGTTCATCATAGTGAAGTGATGTCTTGTGATAATGGGGTGATTTGGCTGAATTGCTCCGACTAATAATTCAACTCTTGTTTCAATCTCTTTGTTCTGCCTTTTCTCTTGGTCCCAATAAAACTGATTCTACAAGGTGGACATGAATGCCCTCAATTGAACATCTCCAATGTAGATCTATGGATGAAATTCTACTTCTTTTGGAATAAAGAAACTGTGTAAAAATAGTTCACATAGGAGATTTTTCTGCTCAAAAGGGCTGTCAAAATATGCTTCCAAGAAATTTATAGTGGTGTCTAATTTATATGGAAGACCTGAACTAATCCTCATGACCTGCCATCTGAGGTACTTCTCCTTCAGAATAATACTGTAAAATTTGGCTGGTCGTCTGAATTGGATTAAAAATTTAGCAATTTGACATAAATCAGACACCTTTTCTTTCAATGCCTGAATCTCTGTTTCCTTGGCCTCTAGTTGTTTCCCTTCTAATTTAAAATTTTTAGTCTTAGTGGCAAGCTTCTCATATCTAATCACCCAACTGGCTATTTCTACATTGTATTGTTCTAGGGACACAGTATTAGGTGGCCTGACTATAGGTGGAACTCTAGGTAGTAGATCTACCTAAATTCCTTTTTCTACCACTTCTACTGGTTGATCATCTGATAGTAATTCTACCTGTACCCCCTTATATACTATTTCTATTGGGTTGTCATCAGACAGTAATTCTACCTATACCCCCTTATCTGCTACTCCTACTAATGGTGTAACAGTTTGAAATATAGGGACATCAATAGAAGTACTTACTTGATCTATTTCATGCTGCTGCTTGGACTATTCCTATGCTGGTGACTCATCTCCAATATTTTTTGCTATGCTTTTTTCCAAGTTTGAAACATCTTTAGAATGAAAGGGTGCTTCTGAATGAGAAGGCACATCTTCAGAATGAAAGGGTGCTTCTTCAGACTGAGCACCTATGTCTACCTCAACAGAGTCATCTACCCTAGATAAATCTACAAGCAATTGAGCCAAATAATCCTCATCAATGGATACAATTGGCTGTTTTTCAGACTGTGACAGCCTTTCTCTCAACTCTGCCACTTCCTACTATAACTCTACAATTTTCCTTTCCTACATCTCAATGATGTTTTCTCTGTTTGCAATCCATCTGGTTTGTGTCTTGACAACACTCCTTGCTACTCTCAGTTGCTTTGTGATGTCTTCCTCCTCTGTTTTTGCTTTAGAATTAGATGTAGACAAGTCAGCTACAGTAGGCTGCTCAATAGCTGGCTCTTCCTCTGCAACATTTGTTTGCTCCTATTCAGGAGGCTCTATGAAACTGTCTATAATTGCATCTACCATTTTTGTGGCTTGTTGAACTGTAGCCACCTCCAAATTATCCTACCTAGCCTCTTCCTCAATTATTTGTTCAAGGAATTCTGGGAAGTTTTCAGGGGCTGGTTGTATCTCTGTGACATCTGGATTGCTTTGTCCATCTTCTTGTTCTATGACCTGGTCCGCCATTTCCCTCAAGTGGAGTCTTGTAGACCTCCTAGTTCCAGATGCAAATTTCTTCTTTTTGCTCTATTTTTTGGTGACAACAGGGGTTGTGGGGTTAGTTTCAGATGCTTCTATTTCCCTTGTTGTTTCTTCCCCTGTTGGGCTAGGTGCTTCATTTCCCTGTTCTGACAAATCAGTTGCAAATTCAAAAAAATGGACCTTCTTCTTTTTTCTGCTACCAGTTCCAGACCCTCTTTTATTTTTCTTCTTGACTCGTGAAGTTGAAGGTTCTGGAGCAAGGTCTGCTACTGCTGTTGGGTGTGTTTCTTTTTCTGCAATAGCTTCATGCGATGTGTTTTCTATTTCATCTTTTGCAACATCTTCTGCAGCAACCGTTTCTTCTTCTACAATAGCATCAACAATATCTGTTTCTTCCTCCTCATCCTCATCTCCAAAAATTACATCATTTAAGGTAAAGTAAAACCTATCAAATCTCCTAGGGTTTCCTCTAAAATGGTGCTGACAAACTAGTTTGATGAGACCATGGTGGCAAAGACTCCCTTTTCCTTTCTGATATCTTTTTGCCATGTTTTTCAATTCTTGGTGCAGGTATAGGGGAATATTTACCCTAACATCTAGTTTTTTCCTACCATGTCTGAGATGATTTAAAATTTTTATATGATGCCCTGACAATAGTACATACTGCCCTTCACAGGTTAGAAATTTAATTACCCATGTGGCCACTTCATCCTAGGGTTCCTGCAGGTTGGCCCTTTTTACCCCCTTGCATGTGTTATTATGTGTTAAATATTTTGGTGCCCTATCATTTTCTTCCAAAAATTGATTAACTGTATTTACCAATGTATTTTTGCCAGACCTAGAAATTGGAAGACCTTCTAATGGTAGTTCAGTAATTTGACTCAAAAATTTAGGGGTTACCTCAATAGTCATGCCATTAACATGTGCTTGGTTGTTTCTGAATGTGTGGGTGAACATGCCGGCCAAATCTTCAGAGGACCCATTAAACTTATCCAAAAATGGCATAAGCCCTCCATCTTCAAAAATTTGCAGCACTTTTGGATTTTCTTGGAGGTGGGTGGTATCTGCTGGTTCCATTCTTGTTTTTTGCCCCATTTTCTTATCTTTGTACGTTACAAACTGCTCATTTTTGCTGCTATTCCTCTGCTGAATCTCTGATTTTTGGTGTTTGCAACTTTGTAGGGTTTGGTTCCAAGTTTTCAATTGCCCTATTTTTGTTCTTCAAAATGAACCATAATCTGAGCACTATACCTCGTAGTCATTTTGCGTTAGCAAATATGTCTTCAAAAAGAAAAGTGGCACACGTTTCTATTTTTTTGCTTTGAACACATGTCCATCAACGATTGCGCAGATGTCCTTGCCGTCAGATCCACCTTACTCGTTTTTAGTTTTTCTATTTTTCTTGCAGACTCTCACGTGCATGTTTATTAGCATCAAAAATTGGTGGCATACTATTGGTCACGTCCTTCGTTATTTTGGTATTTTCTAAATGGGTGCAAGAACAAACCATATCCTTACTGACACATGTTCATTTCTCGTATGCAACCAAAAGAATTTTATTTGATCGTGTTTCTTTTCTTCATTGGATGCCACATGGAGATATTATATTGAATGCTCTTTCCGAAGATTATGATCTATTGCAAAAACTTCATTTCGAAGATTATGACTTCATTTCAAAGATAAGTCTTCATTTCGAAGATTATAATTTTATTTCGAAGACAAGTCTTCATTCCAAAGATCATGCTTCTTTGCGATGTCAAATCCTCATTCCGAAGACAAATCCTCTTTTCAAATACAAATCCTCTTTTCAAATACAAATCCTCTTTTCAAGGCAATTAGTGCATTGCAAAGGCAAATCATTTCAAAGACAAAACTTCATTTCGAAGACAATTCCTACTGCATTTTGAAAACAAATCTTGCTTCATTTTGAAGATGAAGCTTCATTTCGAATATGATGCTTCATTCTGAAGATAAATCATCATTCCGAAGGCAAAGCTTCATTCTGAAGACAAATCATCATTTCGAAGACAAAGCTTCATTTCAAAGACAAAGTGCAACATTCATTCTGCTGTCATTTCAAAGATAATTTCAATTCGAAAACAATACAGCAATTATTCTGAAGAAGATAACAGGCACTCTGTTTTTGGCATTCTTGTTTCAAAGATTAGGCAAAAATCAATATTCCCATTCTCAAAACATGTTTTAAGTATGCCAACTCTTATGGATACCTTTTATGCTAATGGTTAATTGTTATATACTATATACCAATCATTTACAATGAAAAAATGTAAGAAATATATACCTGATTAAAACAAGTTAATGCAAGTTTTTGAAAGATGACTGCTTCTGTTGATGTTCTACTGAGATTTTTTGTAATATTTCAAAACAAGTGCAGTTGGTGAATTTGTACAATGATGGTTTAGAAATTTTCAAGGTTATGCATGCTAGAAAACTGGTTTTCATTCATACCAACCCAGTAGTGCCTTAGAAAAGGTTTTCACTGCTGAGTTATACATTTTTCTCTCTTTTTTTTTTCTTTTTTTTTTTCTTGATTCTGACTATGCCCATGAAGGAATTCATGATTTCCTTGAAATCATGCCCATGAAGGAATTCATAATCAAAATTTATTCATATTTTTGTTTTTTGCTTTTTTGATTTTTTTTTTTTGTATTTTTCTATTTTTTCTTGAAATCCATGATCATGCTGATTGTTTTGAAGTGGAAGAAGAAATTTCTTCCACCTGTTGTGTACCCAAACTGTCAAGCTATTGCAAGAATTCCTCTTTAGTCAGAGGTGTATGGTACACCCTGAGGCAATGTCCATTCACTACCAACTTTCTCTATGACTCATCAATAGGAGATAAATGAACTGCTCCATTATCAAATAACTCCTCAATCCGATAAGGTCCAAGCCATCTAGTTCTTAGCTTTCCAGGGAAGTCCTCATAGCGAGAATCAAACAGTAAAGCCCAATCTCCTTGTTGAAGTTTCCTCTACTGAATGTGACTGTCATGCCACATCTTCCTCTACTCTTGAATTACTTTAGTTTGGTGCAGAGCATCCAACCTAAGTTCATCTAATGCATTCAGCTACAAAATCCTATCTGTCTGTGCCTGTGACAATTCAATTCCAATTTCCAATGCTATGCATAGTGTTAGTAGCTCAAATTCAATAGGTAAGAGGGGATTTTTACCAAAGACTAGTTCATAAGGTGTGAATCCAATAGTGGATTTCCAAGTAGTATTGTAAGCCCATACTACTTCAGGTAATTTATCTAGCCAGTTTCTCCTATGAAAAGCTACTATTTTTGTTAAGATTCGTTCTAATTCCTTGTTTGTTACTTCAACCTGGCCATTTGCTTGTGGGTGATAAGGTGATGATTTTCTATGTTTGATTTCATATAATTCTATAAATGCCTCAATGAATTTAGATGCAAATTGGGGTCCTTGGTCTGTGGTGATAGATCGGGGAGCTCCAAATCTCTAAAAAATCTGAGTATACAAGAAATTAGCGACCTTCTCTTCACGAGCATGTTTGAAAGCATGCACCTCTACCCACTTTGTCAAGTAATCAGTGCATACTAGAATATGCACCTTTCTTTGAGAAGATGGATCAATAGGTCCTACAAAATCAAGCCCCCACCTCTCAAATGGCTCTAAAACCAATTGAGGCTGCAGTGGCATTTCATTTGTATGAGTGGGTTTCCCCATTCTTTGGCATGCATCACAATGCCTGATGTACTTTTTCACATCCTTGTGAAGAGATGCCCAATAATATCTTGTCCCTAATATTTTCCTAATTGTGCTTTTCACAGAGTAGTGTCCACCTGAGGGTTCATCATGACAAGCCCTAAGGATATCATACACCTCATCCTTTTGGATGCACCTACGTAATACATGGTCAGGACTGCACTTAAAAAGTATACCCTTGATCCATTCAAAAGAAGATCTCTGTTTGATCAATTGTTTTTTCTGTTTTGAAGTGAAATGTGGAGGAACTTTCTCTATGACCAAATAATTGGCTATATCTGCAAACCAAGGTGATTGGACTAATATAGCAAATAATTTTTCATTAGGAAAGGTGTCTTCAACTAATTCCCATTCATCTGTGTTTTGTAATCTGGACAAGAAATCTGCTACAACATTAGCTTTTCCTAGTTTGTTGATTATAGTGATATCAAATTCTTGTAGCAATAGTAACCAACAAATAATTCTTACACTTACCATAGGCTTATTCATCAAATATTTAATGGTTGTGTGATCTGTGTGAATAAATATTTGATAACCTGTGATGTAATGCCTGAATTTGTTGATGGCATAAATTATCGCCAAGAATTCTTTCTCGGTTGTGGTATAATTTTTCTCAGCTCTGTCAAATTCTTGCTAATGTAGTAGATGGCATAATGTTCACCATTGTCAATTTGTCCTAATGTTGCTCCAATTGCAGTATTGGAAGCATCAACCTATATGTGAAATGGTAATGTCCAATTAGGTCCTCTTAACACAGGTGGAGTTACTAATTTCTCTTTCAGAGCTTCAAATGATTCTTGACACCTTACAGTCCAAGAAAATTCAAAATCTTTAGTCAATAGGGCAAACATAGGATTGGCTATTGTGCTAAAGTGCGGGAATAAACCTACGGTAAAAACCAATGTGTCCTAGGAAGCTTCTGACATCAGTCTAAGTTTTAGGAGGAAGGAGGTTCTTGATAATTTTCACCTTCTTTGGATCAACCTGGATCCCTTGAAGAGAGATGTGATGACCAAGAACTATTCCTTCCTTCATCATCATAAAACATTTTTTTGGATTCAAGGATAACTGGTATGTTTCATAGTGAGTTAAAACTTTGTCAAGGTTTTCTAATGTAAAGTCAAAATTCTGTCCACATACTGTGAAATCATCCATGTATATCTCAACATTGTTGGTAGTCAGATCAGAAAAAATTGCTAAAACTGCTCGTTGAAATGTTGTTGGGGCATTACACAAACCAAAAGGTAAAATCCTATAGGCAAATTTTCCCCATGGAAAGGTAAAGGTTGTTTTCTCTTGATCTTCAGGTGCAATATGAATTTGATTATATCCACTAAATCCATCAAGAAAACAAAAGTATCTCTTTCTAGCAAGGGTATCTAACACCTGATCTATGAAAGGTAATGGAAAATGGTCTTTGTATGTCACTTTATTCAGCTCTCTATAGTCTACACATACTCTCATTTTTCCATTTTTCTTAGGAACTATAACCAATGGAGAGACCCATTGGCTATCAGAAATTGGGTAAATGAATCCTACCTCCAAAAGTTTTTCAATTTCTTCCTTTACAATATCCCTTAGGGCAGGATTCAATCTTCTTTGGGGTTGTCTTACTAGCTTGATTTCTTCAGTATAAATTTTGTGGGTACATATATCAGGGTGAACTCCTGACATATCTTTATAGTCCCAAGCAAAAGCATGAACTTGCTTCTGCAAGACAACTATCAATTTGTCTTCCTCTTCCATAGTAAGCCAACTGCAAATGTTCAAAAATTTTCCTAGCTGGACTTCTATTTGTTTTGTATTTGGAAGGACTGAACTCACTTCTTCATACCTGGTGGTTAGGGAGTTAAGAGGACACTGCTAAGATGGGAGGAAATAAGAAATTTTTGTTTCATTATTTTTTGATGGAAGCATATCCTGTATGGAATAGTGAGAAGGAAAAATCAAGTGATGGTGCCACCCATGTGGTAGTGAAACAGAGTTTTCCTATGATAGTACAGATGGTTCACCTTTAGATTTTTGGTTCTCCTCATTCCTTAACAATTGTTGGATATTTACTGCTTCCTCTTCTAACCCTTGTTCATGCAGAACATTCATTAGGATAGTTTCATTTTCTAAGTTTTTTGTGTCATGGAGGTCTTTTGTGTGTTCCCTTACTACCAAGGTGGCTAGTGTGGAAATAACCTCCTCTAATTCTTCATCTAAATCAGGAAACCATAACTAACCTAAAAAATTATTGGAGGGCCTTGCAGGAGGATACAGAGAGATCTGTTTTAGATTAATACCATTTGAAATAGTCATTTTTCTAGATCTACAATCTACGAAGCTTGCTACAATTGCAAGCCAAGGTCTTCCCAAAATGATGGGATATCCATGTGTTGAATTTCTTGGTTGTAAAACCAAAAAATCTATAGGGAATTCCCAAGAATAAAATTCTATAGTAACATCTTCAATGATACCTTTAGGTTTTGCAACTGACCTATCAGCCATTTCTAGAATTGTAAATGTGGGGCTAAGATGTTTGAGCTGTAATTGTTTCATTATATCCTTGGTCGTGACATTTATTGCAGCTCCTATATCTACTAAGACATTTGATATTGGTACTAAACCTATGGTAACTATGATAACTGGACTTCCTGGGTCACTATACTTTGGAGGTACTAGTTTTCCAGATAAGAGATCAGCTATCTTTCCTTCAATATGAACAGTCTTGGGAAATGCTTTCTTTTTCTTTCATGCTCTTCTAATGCACAAATCTTAGACAATACTTTTAATCACTGGTATATCCTTAATGGCTTACAATAAGGGCAATGATATAGTTAACTTTATAAGTTCCTTGACCAGGTCTGATTCAGAATTTTCTACTGTGGTATTAAATCTTTCAGGATATGGAATTATCCTTGATGAAGGTAATTGTTCTGCCTGTGGTTCTATTTTTTCTTCTTCTTTCCTTATTGTTGGTTCCACTATAACTGGTTCCAAAGTTTATTGCTCTTCATTTTCTTTGCTTTTATTGGAAATAGGTTCAGGTACAACTTTTCTTAAACAAATTTGGATGTTACTACAATCAATAACATTTATTTCAACATTTTCTTCATCTTTAGCCACATAGACAGGGGATGCCTGTCTCATGTTGTTTGGATTAGTGACTGATTGAGATATAATTTGAGGTTGTTTCACCTGTTGTGTTTGTTGTGGTTGGTTCTATTTTTCTTGAAAGTTTTGATTAGGTGCAGGCAGCAAATGCTGATTTTGACCTTGATTTATTTGTTGCATTGGATAGGACTGGTATTGTTGATTCCACTATGGTTGATTTTGCATCCAATGTGGATTAGTCTAATTTTTATTCCATGATGGGTTGTTTTTATTCTAAGATGGATTGTTTTGATTATGATTCCAGGCTGAATTACTCCAATTTGTTTATGGTCATTCTTGGGAATTTTTCCATTGAGGATAATTCCAAGGATGTTGGGGTGGTTATGATTGTCCCCAAGGCATAGTACCGGGATTATGCCCCCAATTTATAGGAAAACGAGGGGGATTTTGGTATTGAGAGAAATTTCCCCTTGTTTGGTCCAACATAGTTGAGTTCCTCAGTCTGATTTTCTAACACAGTTTTGAGTTGTGGTAGCAGGTGGCATTGATCATTTGAATGCTTCTTTGAACAGATACTAAAAATGACTGAGATAGATGTTTTATTCAAAGGAAATTCCTACAAATCATGTTTATTTCTACATCTTGGGCAATAAATTGCCAAAGGTTCTGTGTTTTTTGCTTTTGCAGACATTTCCCCCAAAGTTGTGTTTAATTGCACTAGAATATCAATTTTAAAATTTGCAAGTTCCTCTATTAGTTCCTTCACATCAGTGCCATTTGTATTTTTTTTCTTCTTCCTTGCTTATTGCAAGAGTAATTCCTCAGAGATCCATAATTTTCTCATTACTGAGAGTATTTACATCCCCTCTTCTCATCAAATCCAATACGTCTCTGGATTCATCTTGCAATCCTCTCAAAAATATGGTTTTGCATAACTCTGGTTCTACAAGTCTACATCTCCTTTGAACAAAGGAGAAATTATCAAGATAGTCTTCTGATGTTTCATAATCTTCTTGTTTAATCCTAAATAACTCATCTTTCCTATTCCTTACACGGTAATACTCCTGATATTTGTCTAAAAACACATTTTCCATTTGATCTTGAGTTCGGATGGAATTTGGCTCTAAACTCATGAACCAGCGTAATGCTGAGTCCTTGAGTTTTGAGGGAAATACCTTAAGTTTCTGATTGTCATTTACATAGTCATAGGTTTGACATACTACTTTGAATTCAAAAAAAATCTGATCAGGATCTTTAGATACAACACCTCGAAAGGTTGGAAGTACTGAAGGTGAAATTGTTTTCATGGGAGAGTTTTGTGCTGGGTTCAAACAGATAGGATATTAAAATGTTCTGGAAGGTTGGGGCATATCCTGATCATATCCTTCATTATGGACATAGCCATGTTGGCCATCTCTATCTAGATTGCCTCCTTCTACCATAGTTTCCTGTTCTTTGGGAACAGTTAACCCTATCCAAATTTCACTCTCAAGAGGTCCAAGATCCTCTGTTGATGATGAGTTTGATGATTCTTCTTTCTTAGGATGTTCTAATGATGGTGAAACTAGTGATTTTACTTTCTCAGAATGTTCTAATGATGGTGAGATTTGTGATTTTTCTTTTAATCTTTTTGGTAATTCAAACATAGGTGATTCACCCCTTAGGTGTGAATATCTCCTTAACGGAACAAGACAGGGATCCTTTTGGGTAATTCTACCTTTTTCATCCCTAGACTTACTCATTCATGTTTACTCTAAAATGACATAAATTATAGGTCAATAGTTATTATTTTAACCAATTGTTCTATTCATATTTTAACCTAAATCTTCACAATTCAGTCTAATTAACAGCTATTGGACTATTGTTACCTTCTAGCAACACAATTCCCTGGCAATAGTGCCAAAATGATGCATTGTCATTATACACATCATTAATTCTCAATGAATTTATCAATCCAGGGCTGTGTACAAGGCTATCTACGAAAGGAGTGAATAAGGTTATAACTTAGGTCAATCTAGAGCAACAGGTCTTATTGGTGAAACCAATTGTGTGGGGGTTTTAGGACATTCCTATCTCTAAATTACATGAATTAAAATTTAATGTAAGTTGTAGAATTGGAAACTAATCATTAACTATAGAAATGAAGTCCTAATTACAATTGCAGAATGAGACCTAATTATGTTGCAGAAATAACAGTTGTGAAGAACACAAGCTTATACTGAGAGGGGGATAAACAGTATAAGACCGCTTTTTACTTTTTCCTTCAATTCAAATTTCAATTCAATATTATGCAGTGTATAGAAAGCAGTATCAATAGTAGTAATCAAAGCAATGCACAAAAACACCATCCAAAATAGAGACACAACAATTTACGTGGTTCACCCAATGTGGGCTACTCCACGGATAAAATATTTCACTAAATTTTATCAAATCAAATTATGGGAATACCTTTCCCGATTACAATGTTTATGGGCACCAACCCAAAGGAGACACCAATCCCCTAGCTCTGTTCTGGGTTGGTGATCCTCTAGAAGACCTCTGCCTCCTCTGCCCTTAGCAAATGGAACTCTATCCACAGAAGACACCTGTCTTCCCTGCTCTAGCTGGAGACCTCTGTCCTCAACTCTATCACCTCCAAAGCTGGTCCTCAAAATTGCACTAAACACAGTCCTTCGGTCTAGCACAAATGTCCTCGATCTCTTTCTCTGATCTGCACCAAACACAGTCCTTCGGTCTAGCACAAATTTCCTTGTCCTCTTTCTCTGGTCTGCACAAAAACACAGTCCTTCGCTCTTTTTGCGCAAGCACAGCTACACTTGATCAAACTTCGACCTTTGCACCTCTGTGCAATCATAGCTGCATAGTCTTCATGCACTCTGCTTCCTTGCAATCTCACTCACTTAGAAGATTCGATGAAATGCACTCTGTACACTGCTATCAAATTTTGCACTCTGCTTCTTGGCGATCGAACTTCTCCCTGCACTCTATCTATGAATGTCGCACTTCGAATGCACACTTAAAAATCGATACCTTAACTCTCCAAACAGCCCTCCTTTTATACTAACACATTCAAGATTTAAACCTTGGTCTTAGTCAATTGTTACCCTTAAACTATGTCGGTTGCAAAACCCTAAACTACGTCGGCTCAAATTTAACTCTGTCGGCTTCAACCGCCTACGTGGTTACGTAGCTTCTCTCGCGAAACTACAACATGTCACGATATCATGACACCTTTGCAACCATACACTATCTTTTGGCTTTTGTCATGATATCACGACACTTTTCGCTCTACCTGACATCATCTTCACTTCTATCGTGAAATCATGACCCTTCTGTCTTCATGGCCTTCTTCTCTACTTTTGTCGTGAAATCGTGACACTTCTACCTCTACTGACGTCATCTTCAATTCTGTCATGAAATCATGACCCTTCTCCTATAAAAGACCTGCTTCTAGTTTTTATTCCAAAGCATGACACTTTCTCCAACTGAATGCTGCCATCTCAACCTATCGTGAAATCGTGACACTTTCTACATCCGTACGCTTTCTTTGCATCCTATCACAAAATCATGACGCTTTCAACTTCTGTACGTCTTCTTTGCAGCCTGTCGCAAAATCGTGACACTTTTAGCTTGTACGTCTTCTTTGCAGCTTGTCATGAAATCACGACGCTTCTCATTTTCGACTCTTCCCTTTGTTGCATGTCACGAAATCATGACAGTTCTCACTTCAAGTTTTGTAGCATGTCACAAAATCATGACAGTTCTCACTTTGAATTTTGTAGCATGTCATGAAATCGTGACACTTTATCTTGCTACTTTCTCTCTCTTCGAACTTGTCATGAAATCGTGACAACTCACATTTTGGACTCTCTCTTCTACATTATGTCATGAAATCATGACACTTTTCCTTTTGGACTCCTTCTCCTGCAACATGTCATGAAATCACGACACTTTTCCTTTTAGACTCCCTCTCCTACAACATGTCATGAAATCGTGACACTTTTCTTTCGGACTCCCTCTCCGACAACATGTTGCAAAATCGTGACACTTTTTCTTTCGGACTTCCTCTCCTACAACATGTCATGAAATTGCAACACTTTTTCATCCGTACAATCTTCTTTGCAATATGTCACGAAATCATGACATTTATGACTCCGAACATTCTCTCTCCTCTATGAGTCACGAAACTACGACATGTCACGATATCACGACACTTTTCCAAAAATATTTCTCTCTCCTGCCTAGGTCACGAAAATGTGACATGTCACGATATCATGACACTTTTTCAAACTTACTCATTTTTCCAACTTACACTTTTCTTTCGAACTTACGGGGTTTGCCAGAGACCTTTGAAACTGTCATGCCGTAACCTTCATCAAAACAAATTATTTGACATCAAATCAAATTCCTTCGAAAGCTTCTTGACATCAATGACAACTTATACACTTGAGCAAAGGCAATGTACCCAAGGTACCCAAAATTGCCAACAATCTCCCCCTTTGTCATTGATGGCAAACCTTTATTGAAAATGCATCTCAAGAGCAAAAACTGAAACCAACTGAGCTAACAACTGACCAACGTCTTTTGAAGTTTTGCTCCCCCTAACTTGAAGCTTTCCTCTTCACTTGAAGCTCTCCCCCTTACTCATATCTCTCCCCCTTTGTCATCAATGGCCAAGGGTCACCTTTGGGGCTCGGGACTAAGAATGAGCCTCTTAGCTTAGTCCCTCCCCCACCTCCTGATGAGGTGATTAATTTTGGGGTGGGAGTAAAACTCCCATTAGGCAGCGATCATCATCAGCGTCTATAACTTCCTTGCGAGGCCTTCTCTTGAACTCTTTGTCCATATTCTTGTTCTTATTGTTCTTGTTCTTGTTCTCATCCCTATTCTTGTTCATGCCTTGATCCTTGGACCTGTTCATACCACTTTTCCTATTCCTGTACCTTGGAAGTTCAGCTCTACACTGTCTAGCTGTGTGACCTCCATTGTTGCACTTATAACAAGTAACAATGTTATTTCTTTTAGGCATACCTGTTCTTTGAATCCACCAGTTTGCCCAAACCTATTACAAATCTGTTCCTGTTATTTACCTCGCAATAAACTGCCTTGTGCCCAAACTGTTGACAAGAGTAGCAATACCCTTGAAAGAAACTAGCACTTCTGAAATTGTCATTTACCTTCTTCACTTGAGCCATGCAATGTGAAGCCATGTGACCAAACCTGTGACACGCAAAACATCTGTCGTGAAATTTTCCTTTATTCGACCTCTTGGGTCCCGAAAATTTTTCTTCTCATTCTGAATTTTGTTTTCTATTTCTACGCATCTATCAGTCATGGACTCATGATCTGAAAAACTTTCCTCATCAGAACTCTCTTCCTTTTGGAGTCTCTTACTAGACTCTCCAACTTGCGGTTTAACAAAACCAAGACCTTTTTATCTGTTGGTTTTCTTTGACCTTTGATGAGTGATTTAACCTTTTTGGAGCTGTCTTGAAACCTGTACAGCTTATCCTTGTACTCTTTGGTTTCCTCTTTCAAAGAAGCCATTTTCTGTTCTAACTCACTATACTCAAGAACCTTGGATTCTAACTCATCCTTGAGTTCTTGTGTCTTAGCCATAGAGAAATCAAGACTTTCTATAAGATCATCTCTCTCCATACAACATTCATCTAACTTATCCTTGAGTCTAGCATTCTTCTTTCTTTCCTTTTTCAAAGCACTAAGAGCATTAATAAGTTCACTTTCAAGATCCTTTATTTGTTTGCTTTCTGAATCATCAAAGCCTTTTTCAGATTTCTTATCACTAGAGGTGCTACCTTTTTCAAAAACCATACATGCATCTTCCTTATAGTTTTTTGAAGCATCCTCATACATACTAGAAACCAAATCATTATTTGTACAATCATCCTCAAGGTGACCAAAATTTCCACATCTAAGACATTTCATGATAATGAATCTATGTTTCGGTTCTTCCTCTTTTTCTGAAATGAACATCTCATTTTCATCATCACTCGAAGAACTTTCACTATCACTACTAGAACACTTACTTGCTTTGTCTAGGTAGAAACTCTTCTTGTGCTTGTGAGAATACCTCTTTCCTTGATTGTTGTGCTCATATTTGTTCTTTCTGTGATGCTTGTGCTTTTCAGAATCCTTGCTCTTAGAATCTTGTTTCTCTTCATCACTTTCATTCTTGGAAATAGTACAGTCAATAGCATAATGACCAAACTTTCCACAATTGAAACATCTTATATTTTTCATGCTTTTGTGCTTTCTAGAGAACTTGCCTTTCTTGCTGTAATATGCCTCTTCATCACTAGAAGACTCATCACTCTCTTGAAGTTGTTTACCCTTGGATTTCTTGGTAGCTTTGAAATTTGCTTCTTTCTTGACATCAACCTTCACTTGAGTTCTCAACTCAAATGCTTGCAAGAATACTATGGAGCTCATCCTTTTTCAATTTATCCAAATCTTTAGCTTCCTCAATAGCAAAAATATTTTCACTAAATCTATTAGGAAGAGATCTTAAAATCTTATCACAAACATCATTTTCAGCAAGCTCAAGACCTAAGTCTTTCATGGAGTTAACAACCTCATCCATACGAAGCATGTAGTCACTAATATTTTCATCATCATTCATCTTGAGTTGTTCAAACATACCTTTGAAATGTCTCAACTTGGCCTTTCAGACATTTGCATCACTCTGTATGAACCACCTGCAATTGTTTCCACATTTCACTAGTTGTCTTGCAGTGAATTACTTTGGTGAGATCTGCTTTCTGTAAGCCTTTCAGGATTGCATTCATTGCTTTTGAATTGTTGTGATGTAGGAGCCTATCTTCTTTAGTATATGGACCATTTATAGGAATAGTGTACCCATCTTCAATCACTTCCCAAACCTCATTCCCAAGTGCCATTAGATGAACCTTCATCCTTGCACTCCAAAGACCAAAATCTGATCCATCAAGAATAGGTGTTGCATTGCCACTTGAATAATCCATTGTGTTCTTTGCTAGCTTTTCCTTCAAGCTGTTAAACTTTTCGAAGGCACCCACTCTGATACCAATTGAAGAACACAAGCTTATACTGAGAGGGGGGGGTGAACAGTATAAGACCACTTTTTACTTTTTCCTTCAATTCAACTTTCAATTCAATATTATGCAGTGTATAGAAAGCAGTAATCAAAGCAATGCACAAAACACCATCCACAATAGAGACACAACAATTTACGTGGTTCACCCAATGTGGGCTACTCCACGGATAAAATATTTCACTAAATTTTATCAAATCAAATTTTGGGAATACCTTTCCCGATTACAATGTTTATGGGCACCAACCCAAAGGAGACACCAATCCCCTAGCTCTGCTCTGGCTGGTGATCCTCTAGAAGACCTCTGCCTCCTCTGCCCTTAGCAAATGGAACTCTATCCATAGAAGACACCTGTCTTCCCTGCTCTGGCTGGAGACCTCTGTCCTCAACTCTATCACCTCCAAAGCTGGTCCTCGAATTTGCACTAAACACAGTCCTTCGGTCTAGCACAAATGTCCTCGATCTCTTTCTCTGATCTGCACCAAACACAGTCCTTCGGTCTGGCACAAATGTCCTTGTCCTCTTTCTCTGGTCTGCACAAAAACACAGTCCTTCGCTCTTTTTGCGCAAGCATAGCTGCACTTGATCAAACTTTGACCTTTGCACCTCTGCGCAATCACAACCGCATAGTCTTCACGCACTCTGCTTCCTTGCAATCTCTCTCACTTAGAAGATTCGATGAAATGCACTCTATACACTACTATCAAATTTTGCACTCTACTTCTTGGCGATCGAACTTCTCCCTGCACTCTATCTATGAATGTCGCACTTCGAATGCACACTTAAAATCGATACCTTAACTCTCCAAACAGCCCTCCTTTTATACTAACACTTTCAAGATCAAAACCTTGATCTTAGTCGGATGTTACCCTTAAACTACGTCAACTGCAAACCCTAATCTTCGTCGACCCAAATTTAACTTTGTCGGCTTCAATCGCCTCTATGGTTCTGTAGCTTCTCTCGTGAAACTACAACATGTCACGATATCGTGACACCTTTGCAACCGTACACTATCTTATGGCTTTTGTCATGATATCACGACACTTTCTACTTCTGCTGATGTCATCTTCACTTCTGTCATGAAATCGTGACCCTTCTGTCTTCATGGCCTTCTTCTCTGCTTTTATCATGAAATCATGACACTTCTGCCTCTGCTGACGTCATCTTCAATTTTGTCATGAAATTATGACCCTTCTGTCTTCATACCTTCTCTCTTTTAAAAGATTTGTCATGAAATCATGACATTTCTCCTATAAAGACCTTCTATTTGTCATGAAATCATGACACTTTCTCCAACTAAATGCTGCCATCTCAACTTATCGTGAAATCATGACACTTATTGCATCCATATGATTTCTTTCATATCATGAAATCACGACACTTTCAGCTTTCGTACGTCTTCTTTGCACCTATCATGAAATCGTGATACTTCTCATTTCGACTCTTCCCTTTTTGCATGTCATGAAATCGTGATAGTTCTCACTTTAGTTTTGCAGCATGTCATGAAATTGTGACAATTCTCACTTTGACTTCTGTAGCATGTCACGAAATCATGACACTTTATCTTGCTACTTTCTCTCTTTGAACTTGTCGTGAAATCGTGACAACTCACATTCCAGACTCTCTCTTTTGCATTATGTCATGAAATCATGACACTTTTCCTTTTGGACTCCTCCTGCAATATGTCATGAAATCGTGACACTTTTCCTTTTGGACTCCCTCTCCTGCAACATGTCACGAAATCGTGACACTTTTTCTTTCGGACTCCCTCTCCTGCAACATGTCATGAAATCGCGACACTTTTTCTTTCGGACTCCCTCTCCTGCAACATGTCGCAAAATCGTGACACTTTTTCTTTCGAACTTCCTCTCCTACAACATGTCACGAAATCGTGACACTTTTTCTTCCTTACAATCTTCTTTGCAATATGTCACGAAATCATGACATTTTTGACTCCGAACATTCTCTCTCCTCTATGAGTCACGAAACTGTGACATGTCACGATATCATGACACTTTTCCAAAAATATTTCTCTCTCCTACCTATGTCGCGAAAATGCGACATGTCACGATATCGTGACACTTTTTCAACTTACTCATTTTTCCAACTTACACTTTTCTTTCGAACTTCACTTGGAGTTTGCCAAAGACCTTTGAAATTGTCATGCCATAACCTTCATCAAAACAAATTATTTGACATCAAATCAAATTCCTTCAAGAGCTTCTTGACATCAATGACAACTTATACACTTGAGCAAAGGCAATGTACCCAAGGTACCCAAAATTGCCAACAATCTCCCCCTTTGTCATTGATGGCAAACCTTTACTGAAAACACTTCTCAAGAGCCAAAAGCTGAAACCAACGTGCTAACAAGCCGACCAACGTCTTTTGAAGTTTTTCTCCCCTGACTTGAAGCTTTCCTCTTCACTTGAAGCTCTCCCCCTTACTCATATCTCTCCCCCTTTGTCATCAATGGCAAAGGGTCACCTTTGGGGCTCGGGACTAAGAATGAGCCTCTTAGCTTAGTCCCTCCCCCACCTCTTGATGAGGTGATTAATTCTAGGGGTGGGAGTAAAACTCCCATTAGGCACTGATCATCATCAGTGTCTATAACTTCCTTGCCGGGCCTTCTCTTGAACTCTTTGTCCATATTCCTATTCTTATTCTTGTTCTTGTTCTTGTTCTCATCCCTATTTTTATTCATGCCTTGATCCTTGGACCTGTTCATACCACTGTTCCTATTCCTATACCTTGGAAGTTCAGCTCTACACTATCTAGCTGTGTGACCTCCATTGTTGCACTTATAACAAGTAACAATGTTATTTCTTTTAGGCATACCTGTTCTTTGAATCGCAGTTCTGACCAAACCTATTCTGATTAATCATGTTTTGCGAGCCTATTATTTATCTTGCAATAGACTGCCTTGTGCCCAAACTGTTGACAAGAGTAGCAATACCCTTGAAAGAAACTAGCACTTCTGAAATTGTCATTTACCTTTCTTACTTGAGTCATGCAATGTGAAGCCATGTGACCAAACCTGTGACACGCAAAACATCTATCGTGAAATTTTCCTTTATTCGACCTCTTGGGTCCCGAAAACTTCTTCTTCTCATTCTGAATTCTGTTTTCTATTTCTGCGCATCTATCATTCATGGACTCATGATCTGAAATACTTTCCTCATCAGAACTCTCTTCCTTTTGGAGTCTCTTACTAGACTCTCCAACTTGTGGTTTGACAAAACCAAGGCCTGTTTTATCTGTTGGCTTTCTTTGACCTTTGATGAGTGATTTAACCTTTTTGGAGCTATCTTGAAACCTGTACAGCTTATCCTTGTACTCTTTAGTTTCCTCTTTCAAAGAAGCCATTTTCTGTTCTAACTCACTATACTCAAGAACCTTAGACTCTAACTCATCCTTGAGTTCTTGTGTCTTAGCCATAGAGAAGTCAAGACTTTCTATAAGATCATCTCTCTCCATACAACATTCATCTAACTTATCCTTGAGTCTAGCATTCTTCTTTCTTTCCTTTTTCAAAGCACTAAGAGCATTAGTAAGTTCACTTTCAAGATCCTTTATTTGTTTGCTTTCTGAATCATCAAAGCCTTTTTCAGATTTCTTATCACTAGAGGTGCTACCTTTTTCAAAAACCATACATGCATCTTCCTTATAGTTTTTTGAAGCATCCTCATACATACTGGAAACCAAATCATTATTTGTACAATCATCCTCAAGGTGACCAAAATTTCCACATCTAAGACATTTCATGATAATGAATCTAT
Organism: Wollemia nobilis; assembly: GCA_028583015.1. Taxonomy (NCBI): domain Eukaryota; kingdom Viridiplantae; phylum Streptophyta; class Pinopsida; order Araucariales; family Araucariaceae; genus Wollemia; species Wollemia nobilis. The sequence goes on along the minus strand of JAQPPZ010014629.1, from coordinate 669,735 downwards.
GTTTCGGTTCTTCCTCTTTTTCTGAAATGAAACATCTCATTTTCATCATCACTTGAAGAACTTTCACTATCACTACTAGAACACTTACTTGCTTTGTCTAGGTAGAAACTCTTCTTGTGCTTGTGAGAATACCTCTTTCCTTGATTGTTGTGCTCATCTTTGTTCTTTCTGTGATGCTTGTGCTTTTCAGAATCCTTGCTCTTAGAATCTTGTTTATCTTCATCACTTTCATTCTTGGAAATAGTACAATCAGTAGCATAATGACCAAACTTTCCACAATTGAAACATCTTATATTTTTCATGCTTTTGTGCTTTCTAGAGAACTTGCCTTTCTTGTTGTAATATGCCTCTTCATCACTAGAAGACTCATCACTCTCTTGAAGCTGTTTACCCTTGGATTTCTTGGTAGCCTTGAAAGTTGCCTCTTTCTTGACATCAACCTTCACTTGAGTTCTCAACTCAAATGCTTGCAAGTATACTATGGAGCTCATCCTTTTTCAACTTATCCAAATCTTTAGCTTCCTCAATAGCAAAAATATTTTCACTAAATCTATTAGGAAGAGATCTTAAAATCTTATCACAAACATCATTTTCAGCAAGCTCAAGACCTAAGTCTTTCATGGAGTTAACAACCTCATCCATACGAAGCATGTAGTCACTAATATTTTCATCATCATTCATCTTGAGTTGTTCAAACATACCTTTGAAATGTCTCAACTTGGCCTTTCCGACATTTGCATCACCTGTATGAACCACTCACAGTTGTTTCCACATTTCACTAGTTGTCTTGTAGTGAATCACTTTGGTGAGATCTGCTTTCTGTAAACCTTTCAGGATTGCATTCATTGCTTTTGAATTGTTGTGATGTAGGAGCCTATCTTCTTTAGTATATGGACCATGTATAGGAATAGTGTACCCATCTTCAATCACTTCCCAAACCTCATTCCCAAGTGCCATTAGATGAACCTTCATCCTTGCACTCCAAAGACCAAAATCTGATCCATCAAGAATAGGTGTTGCATTGCCACTTGAATAATCCATTGTGTTCTTTACTAGCTTTTCCTTCAAGCTGTTAAACTTTTCGAAGGCACCCACTCTGATACCAATTGAAGAACACAAGCTTATACTGAGAGGGGGGGTGAACAGTATAAGACCACTTTTTACTTTTTCCTTCAATTCAACTTTCAATTCAATATTATGCAGTGTATAGAAAGCAGTAATCAAAGCAATGCACAAAACACCATCCACAATAGAGACACAACAATTTACGTGGTTCACCCAATGTGGGCTACTCCACGGATAAAATATTTCACTAAATTTTATCAACTCAAATTCTGGGAAAACCTTTCCCGATTACAATGTTTATGGGCACCAACCCAAAGGAGACACCAATCCCCTAGCTCTGTTCTGGCTGGTGATCCTCTAGAAGACCTCTGCCTCCTCTGCCCTTAGCAAATGGAACTCTATCCATAGAAGACACCTGTCTTCCTTGCTCTAGCTGGAGACCTCTGTCCTCAACTCTATCACCTCCAAAGTTGGTCCTCGAATTTGCACTAAACACAGTCCTTCGGTCTAGCACAAATGTCCTCGTTCTCTTTCTCTGATCTGCACCAAACATAGTCCTTCGATCTGGCACAAATGTCCTTGTCCTCTTTCTCTGGTCTGCACAAAAACATAGTCCTTCACTCTTTTTGTGCAATCATAGCTGCACTTGATCAAACTTTGACCTTTGCACCTCTGCGCAATCATAGCAGCATAGTCTTCACGCACTCTGCTTCCTTGCAATCTCTCTCACTTAGAAGATTCGATGAAATGCACTCTATACACTGCTATCAAATTTTGCACTCTACTTCTTGACGATCGAACTTCTCCCCGCACTCTATCTGTGAATGTCGCACTTCGAATGCACACATCCAATCGATACCTTAACTCTCCAAACAACCCTCCTTTTATACTAACACTTTCAAGATCAAAACCTTGATCTTAGTCAACTGCACAACCTTAAACTATGTTGCAAACCCTAATCTTTGTCGACTCAAATTTAACTTTGTCGGCTTCAACCGCCTCTATGGTTCTATAGCTTTTCTCGTGAAACTACAACATGTCATGATATCGTGACACCTTTGCAACCGTACACTATCTTATGGCTTTTGTCATGATATCATGACACTTTTGTTTGACGTCATCTTCACTTGTCATGAAATCGTGACCCTTCGTCTTCATGGCCTTCTTCTCTTTATGTCATGAAATCATGACACTTCTCCTTGACATCATCTTCATTTTTGTCATGAAATTATGACACTTCTTCTTATCCTTCTCTCTTTTGTCATCGAAATCGTGACATTTCTCCTATTAAGACCTTCTTTCGTCATGAAATCGTGACACTTTCTCCAACTAATGTCCATCTCAACTATCGTGAAATCATGACACTTTCTGCATCCATACGATATCTTTTCTGTCTGTCATGAAATCATGACACTTTCCTTTCGTACGTCTTCTTTCACTATCGTGAAATCGTGACACTTCTCATTTCAGACTCTTCCTTTTTGCATGTCATGAAATCGTGACAGTTCTCACTTTGAGTTTTGCAGCATGTCACGAAATCGTGACAGTTCTCACTTTGACTTCTGTAGCATGTCACAAAATCGTGACACTTTATCTTGCTACTTTCTCTCTCTTCGAACTTGTCATGAAATCGTGACAACTCACATTCTGGACTCTCTCTTCTGCATTATGTCATGAAATCGTGACACTTTTCCTTTTGGACTCCTCCTCCAACATGTCATGAAATCATGACACTTTTCCTTTTGGACTCCCTCTCCTGCAACATGTCATGAAATCGTGACACTTTTTCTTTCGGACTCCCTCTCCTGCAACATGTCACGAAATCACGACACTTTTCTTTCGGACTTCCTCTCCTTCAACATGTCATGAAATCGTGACACTTTTTCTTTCGAACTTCCTCTCCTACAACATGTCACGAAATCGTGACACTTTTTTGTCCGTACAATCTTCTTTGCAATATGTCACGAAATCATGACATTTTTGACTCCGAACATTCTCTCTCCTCTATGAGTCACGAAACTATGACATGTCGCGATATCATGACACTTTTCTAAAATGCTTTCTCTCTCCTACTATGTCGCGAAAATCGACATGTCGCGATATCGTGACACTTTTTCAAACTTACTCTTTTTCTAACTTATACTTTTCTTTGATCTTTCTTGGATTTTGCCAAAGACCTTGGAAACTCTCATGCCATAACCTTCATCAAAACAAATTATTTGACATTAAATCAAATTCCTTGAAGAGCTTCTTGACATCAATGACAACTTATACACTTGAGCAAATGCAATGTACCCAAGGTACCCAAAATTGCCAACAATCTCCCCCTTTGTCATTGATGGCAAACCTTTATTGAAAACACTTCTCAAGAGCCAAAACTGAAACCAACTGTGCTAACAACTGAGAATCTTCTTTTGAAGTTTTGCTCCCCCTGACTTGAAGCTCTCCTCTTCACTTGAAGCTCTCCCCCTTACTCATATCTCTCCCCCTTTGTCATCAATGGCAAAGGGTCACCTTTGGGGCTCGGGACTAAGAATGAGCCTCTTAGCTTAGTCCCTCCCCCACCTCCTGATGAGGTGATTAATTCTAGGGTGGGAGTAAAACTCCCATTAGGCACTGATCATCATCAACGTCTATAACTTCCTTGCCGGGCCTTCTCTTGAACTCTTTGTCCATATTCCTATTCTTGTTCTTGTTCTTGTTCTTGTTCTCATCCCTGTTTCTTGTTCATGCCTTGATCCTTGGACCTGTTCATACCATTGTTCTTGTTCCTGTACCTTGGAAGTTCAGCTCTACACTGTCTAGCTGTGTGACCTCCATTGTTGCACTTATAACAAGTAACAATGTTATTTCTTTTAGGCATACCTGTTCTTTGAATCCACGATTCTGACCAAACCTGTTGTTAATGTTATTTATCTTGCAATAAACTGCCTTGTGCCTAAACTGTTGACAAGAGTAGCAATACCCTTGAAAGAAACTAGCACTTCTGAAATTGTCATTTACCTTCTTCACTTGAGCCATGCAATGTGAAGCCATGTGACCAAACCTGTGACACGCAAAACATCTATCGTGAAATTTTCCTTTATTTGACCTCTTGGGTCTCGAAAACTTCTTCTTCTCATTCTGAATTCTGTTTTCTATTTCTACGCATCTATCACTCACGGACTCATGATCTGAAATACTCTCCTCATCAGAACTCTCTTCCTTTTGGATTTTCTTACTAAACTCCCCAACTTGCTTGTGTGGTCTTAACAAAACCAAGGCCTATTTTATCTGTTGTCTTTCTTTGACCTTTGATGAGTGACTTAACCTTTTTGGAGCTATCTTGAAACCTGTACAGCTTATCCTTGTACTCTTTAGTTTCCTCTTTCAAAGAAGCCATTTTCTGTTCTAACTCACTATACTCAAGAACCTTAGACTCTAACTCATCCTTGAGTTCTTGTGTCTTAGCCATAGAGAAGTCAAGACTTTCTATAAGATCATCTCTCTCCATACAACATTCATCTAACTTATCCTTGAGTCTAGCATTCTTCTTTCTTTCCTTTTTCAAAGCACTAAGAGCATTAGTAAGTTCACTTTCAAGATCCTTTATTTGTTTGCTTTCTAAATCATCAAAGCCTTTTTCAGATTTCTTATCACTAGAGGTGCTACCTTTTTCAAAAACCATACATGCATCTTCCTTATAGTTTTTTGAAGCATCCTCATACATACTGGAAACCAAATCATTATTTGTGCAATCATCCTCAAGGTGACCAAAATTTCCACATCTAAGACATTTCATGATAATGAATCTATGTTTCGGTTCTTCCTCTTTTTCTGAAATGAACATCTCATTTTCATCATCACTTGAAGAACTTTCACTATCACTACTAGAACACTTACTTGCTTTGTCTAGGTAGAAACTCTTCTTGTGCTTGTGAGAATACCTCTTTCCTTGATTGTTATGCTCATCTTTGTTCTTTCTGTGATGCTTGTGCTTTTCAGAATCCTTGCTCTTAGAATCTTGTTTCTCTTCATCACTTTCATTCTTGGAAATAGTACAGTCAGTAGCATAATGACCAAACTTTCCACAATTGAAACATCTTATATTTTTCATGCTTTTGTGCTTTCTAGAGAACTTGCCTTTCTTGCTGTAATATGCCTCTTCATCACTAGAAGACTCATCACTCTCTTGAAGTTGTTTACCCTTGGATTTCTTGGTAGCTTTGAAAGCTGCCTCTTTCTTGACATCAACCTTCACTTGAGTTCTCAACTCAAATGCTGCAAGTATACTATGGAGCTCATCCTTTTTCAATTTATCCAAATCTTTAGCTTCCTCAATAGCAGAAATATTTTCACTAAATCTATTAGGAAGAGATCTTAAAATCTTATCACAAACATCATTTTCAGCAAGCTCAAGACCTAAGTCTTTCATGGAGTTAACAACCTCATCCATACGAAGCATGTAGTCACTAATATTTTCATCATCATTCATCTTGAGTTGTTCAAACATACCTTTGAAATGTCTCAACTTGGCCTTTCTGACATTTGCATCACCTGTATGAACCACCTACAGCTGTTTCCACATTTCACTAGTTGTCTTGTAGTGAATCACTTTGGTGAGATCTGCTTTCTATAAGCCTTTCAGGATTGCATTCATTGCTTTTGAATTGCTGTGATGTAGGAGCCTATCTTCTTTAGTATATGGACCATGTACAGGAATAGTGTACCCATCTTCAATCACTTCCCAAACCTCATTCCCAAGTGCCATTAGATGAACCTTCATCCTTGCACTCCAAAGACCAAAATCTGATCCATCAAGAATAGGTGTTGCATTGCCACTTGAATAATCCATTGTGTTCTTTACTAGCTTTTCCTTCAAGTTGTTAAACTTTTCGAAGGCACCCGCTCTGATACCAATTGAAGAACACAAGCTTATATTGAGAGGGGGGTGAACAGTATAAGACCACTTTTTACTTTTTCCTTCAATTCAACTTTCAATTCAATATTATGCAATGTATAGATAGCAGTATCAATAGCAGTAATCAAAGCAATGCACAAAACACCATCCACAATAGAGACACAACAATTTACGTGGTTCACCCAATGTGGGCTACTCCACGGATAAAATATTTCACTAAATTTTATCAAATCAAATTCTGGGAATACCTTTCCCGATTACAATGTTTATGGGCACCAACCCAAAGGAGACACCAATCCCCTAGCTCTGCTTCTGTCGGTGATCCTCTAGAAGACCTCTCGCCTCCTCTCGCCCTTAGCAAATGGAACTCTATCCATAGAAGACACCTGTCTTCCCTGCTCTGGCTGGAGACCTCTGTCCTCAACTCTATCACCTCCAAAGTTGGTCCTCGAAATTGCACTAAACACAGTCCTTCGGTCTAGCACAAATGTCCTCGATCTCTTTCTCTGATCTGCACCAAACATAGTCCTTCGATCCGACACAAATGTCCTTGTCCTCTTTCTCTGGTCTACACAAAAACATAGTCCTTCACTCTTTTTGTGCAAGCATAGCTACACTTGATCAAACTTTGACCTTTGCACCTCTACGCAATCATAGCCGCATAGTCTTCATGCACTCTGCTTCCTTGCAATCTCTCTCACTTAGAAGATTCGATGAAATGCACTCTGTACACTACTATCGAATTTTGCACTCTGCTTCTTGGCGATCGAACTTCTCCCCGCACTCTATCTGTGAATGTCGCACTTCAAATGCACACTTAAAAATCGATACCTTAACTCTCCAAACAGCCCTCCTTTTATACTAACACTTTCAAGATTTAAACCTTGGTCTTAGTCGGTTGTTACCCTTAAACTACGTCGTTGACAAACCCTAAACTTCATCGACTCAAATTTAACTTGTCGGCTTCAACCGCCTCTGGTTCTGTAGCTTTTCTCGTGAAACTACAACATGTCATGATATCATGACACCTTTGCAACCGTACACTATCTTATGGCTTTTGTCATGATATCGTGACACTTTCTTTAGACGTCATCTTCACTTCGTCATGAAATCGTGACCCTTCGTCTTCATGGCCTTCTTCTCTTTTGTCAGGAAATCATGACACTTCTCCTCTCGACGTCATCTTCAATTCTTTCATGAAATCGTGACCCTTTTGTCTTCATGGCCTTTTCTCTCTTTTGTCAAAATCATGACATTTCTTCTATAAAAGACCTGTTTCCAATTTTTGTCGTGAAATCGTGACACTTTCTCCAACCGAATGCTGCCATCTCAACCTGTCAGTGAAATCGTGACACTTTCATCCGTACGATTTCTTTGTCATGAAATCATGAACTTTCTTTCATCGTCTTCTTTCCCTGTCATGAAATCGTGACAGTTCTCATTTTCGACTCTTCCCTTTGCTGCATGTCATGAAATCATGACAGTTCTCACTTTGAGTTTTGCAGCATGTCATGAAATCATGACAGTTCTCACTTTGACTTCTGTAGCATGTCACGAAATCGTGACACTTTATCTTGCTACTTTCTCTCTTTGAACTTGTCATGAAATCATGACAACTCACATTCTGGACTCTCTCTTCTGCATTATGTCGTGAAATCATGACACTTTTCCTTTTGGACTCCTCCTGCAACATGTCATGAAATCGTGACACTTTTCCTTTCGGACTCCCTCTCCTGCAACATGTCATGAAATCGTGACACTTTTTCTTTCGGACTTCCTCTCCGCAACATGTCACGAAATCGTGACACTTTTTCTTTCGGACTTCCTCTCTTGCAACATGTCACGAAATCGTGACACTTTTTCGTCCGTACAATCTTCTTTGCAATATGTCACGAAATCATGACATTTTTGACTCTAAACATTCTCTCTCCTCTATGAGTCACGAAATTCTGACATGTCGCGATATCGCGACACTTTTACAAAAAAATTTCTCTCCTACCTAGGTCACGAAAATGCGACATGTCACGATATCGCGACACTTTTTCAAACTTACTCATTTTTCCAACTTACACTTTTCTTTCGAACCCTGGAGTTTGCCAGAGACCTTTGAAACTGTCATGCCGTAACCTTCATCAAAACAAATTATTTGACATCAAATCAAATTCCTTCGAAAGCTTCTTGACATCAATGACAACTTAAACACTTGAGCAAATGCAATGTACCCAAGGTACCCAAAATTGCCAACAATCTCCCCCTTTGTCATTGATGGCAAACCTTTATTGAAAACGCTTCTCAAGAGCAAAAGCTGAAACAAACCGAGCTAACAACTGACCAACGTCTTTTGAAGTTTTGCTCCCCTGACTTGAAGCTTTCCTCTTCACTTGAAGCTCTCCCCCTTACTCATATCTCTCCCCCTTTGTCATCAATGGCAAAGGGCCACCTTTGGGGCTCGGGACTAAGAATGAGCCTCTTAGCTTAGTCCCTCCCCCACCTCCTGATGAGGTGATTAATTCTGGGGTGGGAGTAAAACTCCCATTAGGCACTGATCATCATCAGTGTCTATAACTTCCTTGCCAGGCCTTCTCTTGAACTCATTGTCCATTTTCCTATTCCTGTTACTGTTCTTGTTCTTGTTCTCATCCCTATTTTTGTTCATGCCTTGATCCTTGGACCTGTTCATACCACTGTTCCTGTTCCTGTACCTTGGAAGATCAGCTCTACACTGTCTAGCTGTGTGACCTCCATTGTTGCACTTATAACAAGTAACAATGTTATTTCTTTTAGGCATACCTGTTCTTTGAATCCGCCAGTTCTGCCCAAACCTATTTTGATTAATCCTGTTCGGTTGAGCTCGTTATTTATCTCGCAATAGACTGCCTTGTGCCTGAACTGTTGACAAGAGTAGCAATACCCTTGAAAGAAACTGGCACTTCTGATTTTGTCATTTACTATCTTTACTTGAGTCATGCAATGTGCAGCCATGTGACCAAACCTGTGACACGCAAAACATCTATCGTGAAATTTTCCTTTATTCGACCTCTTGGGTCCCAAAAACTTCTTCTTCTCATTCTGAATTCTGTTTTCTGTTTCTACGCATCTATCAGTCATGGACTCAAGATCTGAAAAACTTTCCTCATCAGAACTCTCTTCCTTTTGGAGTCTCTTACTAGACTCTCCAACTTGCGGTTTGACAAAACCAAGACCTGTTTTATCTGTTGGTTTTCTTTGATCTTTGATGAGTGATTTAACCTTTTTGGAGCTGTCTTGAAACCTGTACAGCTTATCCTTGTACTCTTTGGTTTCCTCTTTCAAAGAAGCCATTTTCTGTTCTAACTCACTATACTCAAGAACCTTCGATTCTAGCTCATCCTTGAGTTCTTGTGTCTTAGCCATAGAGAAATCAAGACTTTCTATAAGATCATCTCTCTCTATACAACATTCATCTAACTTATCCTTGAGTTTAGCATTCTTCTTTCTTTCCTTTTTCAAAGCACTAAGAGCATTAATAAGTTCACTTTCAAGATCCTTTATTTGTTTGCTTTCAGAATCATCAAAGCCTTTTTCAGATTTCTTATCACTAGAGGTGCTACCTTTTTCAAAAACCATACATGCATCTTCCTTATAGTTTTCTGAAGCATCCTCATACATACTGGAAACCAAATCACTATTTGTACAATCATCCTCAAGGTGACCAAAATTTCCACATCTAAGGCATTTCATGATAATGAATCTATGTTTCGGTTCTTCCTCTTTTTTTGAAATAAACATCTCATTTTCATCATCACTCGAAGAACTTTCACTATCACTACTCGAACACTTACTTGCTTTGTCCAGGTAGAAACTCTTCTTGTGCTTGTGAGAATACCTCTTTCCTTGATTGTTGTGCTCATCTTTGTTCTTTCTGTGATGCTTGTGCTTTTCAGAATCCTTGCTCTTAGAATCCTGTTTCTCTTCATCACTTTCATTCTTGGAAACAGTACAGTCAATAGCATAATGACCAAACTTTCCACAATTGAAACATCTTATATTTTTCATGCTTTTGTGCTTTCTAGAGAACTTGCCTTTCTTGTTGTAATATGCCTCTTCATCACTAGAAGACTCATCACTCTCTTGAAGTTGTTTACCCTTGGATTTCTTGGTAGCTTTGAAAGCTGCTTCTTTCTTGACGTCAACCTTCACTTGAGTTCTCAACTCAAATGCTGCAAGAATGCTATGAAGCTCATCCTTTTTCAGTTTATCCAAATCTTTAGCTTCCTCAATAGCAAAAATATTTTCACTAAATCTATTAGGAAGAGATCTTAAAATCTTATCACAAACATCATTTTCAGCAAGCTCAAGTCCTAAGTCTTTCATGGAGTTAACAACCTCATCCATACGAAGCATGTAGTCACTAATATTTTCATCATCATTCATCTTGAGTTGTTCAAACATACCTTTGAAATGTCTCAACTTGGCCTTTCCGACATTTGCATCACCTGTATGAACCACCTGCAATTGTTTCCACATTTCACTAGCTGTCTTGCAGTGAATTACTTTGGTGAGATCTGCTTTCTGTAAACCTTTCAGGATTGCATTCATTGCTTTTGAATTGTTGTGATGTAGGAGCCTATCTTCTTTAGTATATGGACCATTTACAGGAATAGTGTACCCATCTTCAATCACTTCCCAAACCTCATTCCCAAGTGCCATTAGATGAACCTTCATCCTTGCACTCCAAAGACCAAAATCTGATCCATCAAGAATAGGTGCTGCATTGCCACTTGAATAATCCATTGTGTTCTTTGCTAGCTTTTCCTTCAAGTCGTTAAACTTTTTGAAGGCACCTGCTCTGATACCAATTGAAGAACACAAGCTTATATTGAGAGGGGGGTGAACAGTATAAGACCACTTTTTACTTTTTCCTTCAATTCAACTTTCAATTCAATATTATGCAGTGTATAGAAAGTAGTATCAATAGCAATAATCAAAGCAATGCACAAAACACCATCCACAATAGAGACACAACAATTTACGTGGTTCACCCAATGCGGGCTACTCCACGGATAAAATCTTTCACTAAATTTTATCAAATCAAATTTTGGGAATACCTTTCCCGATTACAATGTTTATGGGCACCAACCCAAAGGAGACACCAATCCCCTAGCTCTGTTCTGGTTGGTGATCCTCTAGAAGACCTCTGCCTCCTCTGCCCTTAGCAAATGGAACTCTATCCATAGAAGACACCTGTCTTCCCTGCTCTCGCTGGAGACCTCTGTCCTCAACTCTATCACCTCCAAAGCTGGTCCTCGAAATTGCACTAAACACAGTCCTTCGGTCTAGCACAAATGTCCTCGATCTCTTTCTCTGATCTGCACCAAACACAGTCCTTCGGTCTGGCACAAATGTCCTTGTCCTCTTTCTCTGGTCTGCACAAAAACATAGTCCTTCACTCTTTTTGCATAAGCATAACTGCACTTGATCAAACTTTGACCTTTGCACCTCTGCGCAATCATAGCCGCATAGTCTTCATGCACTCTGCTTCCTTGCAATCTCTCTCACTTAGAAGATTCGATGAAATGCACTCAGTACACTGCTATCAAATTTTGCACTCTGCTTCTTGGCGATCGAACTTCTCCCCGCACTCTATCTATGAATGTCGCACTTCGAATGCACACTTAAAAATTGATACCTTAACTCTCCAAACAGCCCTCCTTTTATACTAACACATTCAAGATTTAAACCTTGGTCTTAGTCGACTGTTACCCTTAAACTACGTCGGTTGCAAAACCCTAAACTACGTCGGCTCAAATTTAACTCTGTCGACTTCAACCGCCTCTGTGGTTCTATAGCTTTTCTCGTGAAACTACAACATGTCACGATATCATGACATCTTTGCAACCGTACACAATCTTATGGCTTTTGTCATGATATCGTGACACTTTCTTGCTTCTGACGTCATCTTCACTTCTGTCATGAAATCGTGACCCTTCTGTCTTCATGGCCTTCTTCTCTACTTTTGTCATGAAATCATGACACTTCTCCTCTCTGACGTCATCTTCAATTCTGTCATGAAATCGTGACCCTTCTGTCTTCATGGCCTTCTTCTCTGCTTTTGTCATGAAATCATGACATTTCTCCTATAAAAGACCTGCTTCTAGTTTCTGTCATGAAATCATGACACTTTCTCCAACTGAATGCTGCCATCTCAACCTGTCGTGAAATCATGACACTTCCTGCATCCGTACGATTTCTTTGTAGCCTGTCATGAAATCATGACGCTTTCAGCTTTCGTACGTCTTCTTTGCACCCTGTCACGAAATCATGACAGTTCTCATTTTTGACTCTTCCCTTTGCTGCATGTCATGAAATCGTGATAGTTCTCACTTCGAGTTTTGTAGCATGTCATGAAATCGTGATAGTTCTCACTTTGACTTCTGTAGCATGTCGTGAAATCGTGACACTTTATCTTGCTACTTTCTCTCTCTTCGAACTTGTCATGAAATCATGACAACTCACATTTCGGACTCTCTCTTCTGCATTATGTCATGAAATCGTGACACTTTTCCTTTTGGACTCCTTCTCCTACAACATGTCATGAAATCGTGACACTTTTCCTTTCGGACTCCCTCTCCTGCAACATGTCACGAAATCGTGACACTTTTTCTTTTGGACTCCCTCTCCGGCAACATGTCACGAAATCGTGACACTTTTTCTTTCGGACTTCCTCTCCTGCAACATGTCATGAAATCGTGACACTTTTTTGTCCGTACAATCTTCTTTGCAATATGTCACGAAATCATGACATTTCTGACTCCGAACATTCTCTCTCCTCTATGAGTCGCGAAACTGCGACATGTCACGATATCGCGACACTTTTCCAAAAGCTTTCTCTCTCCTGCCTAGGTCGCGAAAATGCGACATGTCGCGATATCGTGACACTTTTTCAAACTTACTCATTTTTCCAACTTACACTTTTCTTTCGAACATGTCAGCTTGGAGTTTGCCAGAGACCTTTGAAACTGTCATGCCGTAACCTTCATCAAAACAAAGTATTTGACATCAAATCAAATTCCTTCACAAGAAAGCTTCTTGACATCAATGACAACTTAAACACTTGAGCAAATGCAATGTACCCAAGGTACCCAAAATTGCCAACAATCTCCCCCTTTGTCATTGATGGCAAACCTTTATTGAAAACACTTCTCAAGAGCAAAAGCTGAAACAAACTGAGCTAACAACTGACCAATGTCTTTTGAAGTTTTGCTCCCCCCGACTTGAAGCTTTCCTCTTCACTTGAAGCTCTCCCCCTTACTCATATCTCTCCCCCTTTGTCATCAATGGCAAAGGGCCACCTTTGGGGCTCGGGACTAAGAATGAGCCTCTTAGCTTAGTCCCTCCCCCACCTCCAGATGAGGTGATTAATTCAGGGGTGGGAGTAAAACTCCCATTAGGCACCGATCATCATCAGTGTCTATAACTTCCTTGCCAGGCCTTCTCTTGAACTCATTGTCCATATTCCTGTTCTATTCTTGTTCTTGTTCTTGTTCTCATCCCTGTTTTTGTTCATGCCTTGATCCTTGGACCTGTTCATACCACTGTTCCTATTCTTGTACCTTGGAAGATCAGCTCTACACTGTCTAGCTGTGTGACCTCCATTGTTGCACTTATAACAAGTAACAATGTTATTTCTTTTAGGCATACCTGTTCTTTGAATCCGCCAGTTCTGCCCAAACCTGTTCTGATTAATCCTGTTCGAGCCTATTATTTATCTCGCAATAGACTGCCTTGTGCCCGAACTATTGACAAGAGTAGCAATACCCTTGAAAGAAACTAGCACTTCTGATTTTGTCATTTACTATCTTTACTTGAGTCATGCAATGTGCAGCCATGTGACCAAACCTGTGACACGCAAAACATCTACCGTGAAATTTTCCTTTATTCGACCTCTTGGGTCCCAAAAAAATTTTCTTCTCATTCTGAATTCTGTTTTCTATTTCTGTGCATCTATCAGTCATGGACTCAAGATCTGAAAAACTTTCCTCATCAGAACTCTCTTCCTTTTGGAGTCTCTTACTAGACTCTCCAACTTGCGGTTTGACAAAACCAAGACCTATTTTATCTGTTGGTTTTCTTTGATCTTTGATGAGTGATTTAACCTTTTTGGAGCTATCTTGAAACCTGTACAGCTTATCCTTGTACTCTTTGGTTTCCTCTTTCAAAGAAGCCATTTTCTGTTCTAACTCACTATACTCAAGAACCTTCGATTCTAGCTCATCCTTGAGTTCTTGTGTCTTAGCCATAGAGAAATCAAGACTTTCTATAAGATCATCTCTCTCTATACAACATTCATCTAACTTATCCTTGAGTTTAGCATTCTTCTTTCTTTCCTTTTTCAAAGCACTAAGAGCATTAATAAGTTCACTTTCAAGATCCTTTATTTGTTTGCTTTCTGAATCATCAAAGCCTTTTTCAGATTTCTTATCACTAGAGGTGCTACCTTTTTCAAAAACCATACATGCATCTTCCTTATAGTTTTTTGAAGCATCCTCATACATACTAGAAACCAAATCATTATTTGTACAATCATCCTCAAGGTGACCAAAATTTCCACATCTAAGGCATTTCATGATAATGAATCTATGTTTCGGTTCTTCCTCTTTTTCTGAAATAAACATCTCATTTTCATCATCACTCGAAGAACTTTCACTATCACTACTCGAACACTTACTTGCTTTGTCTAGGTAGAAACTCTTCTTGTGCTTGTGAGAATACCTCTTTCCTTGATTGTTGTGCTCATCTTTGTTCTTTCTGTGATGCTTGTGCTTTTCAGAATCCTTGCTCTTAGAATCCTGTTTCTCTTCATCACTTTCATTCTTGGAAACAGTACAATCAGTAGCATAATGACCAAACTTTCCACAATTGAAACATCTTATATTTTTCATGCTTTTGTGCTTTCTAGAGAACTTGCCTTTCTTGCTGTAATATGCCTCTTCATCACTAGAAGACTCATCACTCTCTTGAAGCTGTTTACCCTTGGATTTCTTGGTAGCTTTGAAAGTCGCTTCTTTCTTGACGTCAACCTTCACTTGAGTTCTCAACTCAAATGCTGCAAGAATGCTATGAAGCTCATCCTTTTTCAGTTTATCCAAATCTTTAGCTTCCTCAATAGCAAAAATATTTTCACTAAATCTATTAGGAAGAGATCTTAAAATCTTATCACAAACATCATTTTCAGCAAGCTCAAGTCCTAAGTCTTTCATGGAGTTAACAACCTCATCCATACGAAGCATGTAGTCACTAATATTTTCATCATCATTCATCTTGAGTTGTTCAAACATACCTTTGAAATGTCTCAACTTGGCCTTTCTGACATTTGCATCACTTGTATGAACCACCTGCAACTGTTTCCACATTTCACTAGTTGTCTTGCAGTGAATTACTTTGGTGAGATCTGCTTTCTGTAAACCTTTCAGGATTGCATTCATTGCTTTTGAATTGCTGTGATGTAGGAGCCTATCTTCTTTAGTATATGGACCATTTACAGGAATAGTGTACCCATCTTCAATCACTTCCCAAACCTCATTCCCAAGTGCCATTAGATGAACCTTCATCCTTGCACTCCAAAGACCAAAATCTGATCCATCAAGAATAGGTGTTGCATTGCCACTTGAATAATCCATTGTGTTCTTTGCTAGCTTTTCCTTCAAGCTGTTAAACTTTTCGAAGGCACCCGCTCTGATACCAATTGAAGAACACAAGCTTATACTGAGAGGGGGGTGAACAAGTATAAGACCACTTTTTACTTTTTCCTTCAATTCAACTTTCAATTCAATATTATGCAGTGTATAGAAAGCAAGTATCAATAGAAGTAATCAAAGCAATGCACAAAACACCATCCACAATAGAGACACAACAATTTACGTGGTTCACCCAATGCGGGCTACTCCACGGATAAAATCTTTCACTAAATTTTATCAAATCAAATTCTGGGAATACCTTTCCCGATTACAATGTTTATGGGCACCAACCCAAAGGAGACACCAATCCCCTAGCTCTATTTCTGTCGGTGATCCTCTAGAAAACCTCTACCTCCTCTGCCCTTAGCAAATGGAACTCTATCCATAGAAGACACCTGTCTTCCCTGCTCCGGCTGGAGACCTCTGTCCTCAACTCTATCACCTCCAAAGCTGGTCCTCGAAATTGCACTAAACACAGTCCTTCGGTCTAGCACAAATGTCCTCGATCTCTTTCTCTGATCTGCACCAAACACAGTCCTTCGGTCTGGCACAAATGTCCTTGTCCTCTTTCTCTGGTCTACACAAAAACATAGTCCTTCGCTCTTTTTGCGCAAGCACAGCTGCACTTGATCAAACTTCGACCTTTGCACCTCTGCGCAATCATAGCCGCATAGTCTTCACGCACTCTGCTTCCTTGCAATCTCACTCACTTAGAAGATTCGATGAAATGCACTCTGTACACTGCTATCAAATTTTGCACTCTACTTCTTGGCGATCGAACTTCTCCCCGCACTCTATCTATGAATGTCGCACTTCGAATGCACACTTAAAAATCGATACCTTAACTCTCCAAACAACCCTCCTTTTATACTAACACATTCAAGATTTAAACCTTGGTCTTAGTCGGTGTTACCCTTAAACTACGTCGCTGCAAAACCCTAATCTTCGTCGGCTCAAATTTAACTCTGTCGACTTCAATCGCCTCTGTGGTTCTGTAGCTTTTCTCGTGAAACTACAACATGTCATGATATCATGACATCTTTGCAACCGTACACAATCTTATGGCTTTTGTCATGATATCATGACACTTTACTTCTGCTGATGTCATCTTCACTTCTATCGTGAAATCGTGACCCTTCTGTCTTCATGGCCTTCTTCTCTGCTTTTGTCATGAAATCATGACACTTCTACCTCTACTGACGTCATCTTCAATTCTGTCATGAAATCATGACCCTTCTGTCTTCATGGCCTTCTTCTCTGCTTTTGTCATGAAATCATGACATTTCTCCTATTAAAGACTCCTTCCGTTTGTCATGAAATCGTGACACTTTCTCCAACTGAATTTGCCATCTCAACCTCTCATGAAATCATGACACTTCTTCATCTAATTTTTTTCTGTCGAAATCGTGATGCTTTTCTTGACGTCTTCTTTGCACCCTGTCGTGAAATCGTGACAGTTCTCATTTTTGACTCTTCCCTTTGCTGCATGTCACGAAATCGTGACAGTTCTCACTTCGAGTTTTGCAGCATGTCATGAAATCATGACAGTTCTCACTTTGACTTCTGTAGCATGTCGCGAAATCGTGACACTTTATCTTGCTACTTTCTCTCTCTTCGAACTTGTCACAAAATCATGACAACTCACATTCCGGACTCTCTCTTCTGCATTATGTCACGAAATCATGACACTTTTCCTTTTGGACTCCTTCTCCTGCAACATGTCATGAAATCGTGACACTTTTCCTTTCGGACTCCCTCTCCTGCAACATGTCACGAAATCGCGACACTTTTTCTTTCGGACTCCCTCTCCGACAACATGTCACGAAATCGTGACACTTTTTCTTTCGGACTTCCTCTCCTGCAACATGTCGCAAAATCGTGACACTTTTTTGTCCGTACAATCTTCTTTGCAATATGTCACGAAATCGCGACATTTCTGACTCCAAACATTCTCTCTCCTCTATGAGTCGCGAAACTACGACATGTCACGATATCGCGACACTTTTCCAAAAAGCTTTCTCTCTCCTACCTAGGTCGCGAAAATGCGACATGTCGCGATATCGCGACACTTTTTCAAACTTACTCATTTTTCCAACTTACACTTTTCTTTCGAACCTGTCAGCTTGGAGTTTGCCAGAGACCTTTGAAACTGTCATGCCGTAACCTTCATCAAAACAAAGTATTTGACATCAAATCAAATTCCTTCATCAAATTCCTTTGAAAGCTTCTTGACATCAATGACAACTTAAACACTTGAGCAAATGCAATGTACCCAAGGTACCCAAAATTGCCAACAATCTCCCCCTTTGTCATTGATGGCAAACCTTTACTGAAAACACTTCTCAAGAGCCAAAATTGAAACCAACTAGAGCTAACAACCGACCAACGAATATTCCTTGAAGTTTTGCTCCCCCTGACTTGAAGCTTTCCTCTTCACTTTGAAGCTCTCCCCCCTTACTCATATCTCTCCCCCTTTGTCATCAATGGCAAAGGGTCACCTTTGGGGCTCGGGACTAAGAATGAGCCTCTTAGCTTAGTCCCTCCCCCCACCTCTTGATGAGGTGATTAATTTAGGGGTGGGAGTAAAACTCCCATTAGGCACTGATCATCATCGGCGTCTATAACTTCCTTTCCGGGCCTTCTCTTGAACTCTTTGTCCATTTTCCTTTCATTATTCTTGTTCTTGTTCTTGTTCTCATACCTATTTTTATCCATGCCTTGATCCTTGGACCTGTTCATACCACTGCTACTCTGTTCCTATACCTTGGAAGTTTAGCTCTACACTGTCTAGCTGTGTGACCTCCATTGTTGCACTTATAACAAGTAACAATGTTATTTCTTTTAGGCATACCTGTTCTTTGAATCCGCCAGTTTTGCCCAAACCTGTTCTGATTAATCCTATTCTTTCTAAGCCTATTATTTATCTCACAATAGACTGCCTTGTGCCCTAACTATTGACAAGATTAGCAATACCCTCGAAATAAATCTAAAACTTCTGAAATTGTCATTTACCTTCTTCACTTGAGCCATGCAATGTGAAGCCATGTGGCCAAACCCTGGACACGCAAAACATCTGCCGTGAAATTTTCCTTTATTCGACCTCTTGGGTCCCCGAAATTTTTTCTTCTCATTCCGAATTTTGTTTTCTATTTCTACGCATCTATCATTCATGGACTCATGATCTGAAATACTTTCCTCATCAGAACTCTCTTCCTTTTGGTGTCTCTTACTAGACTCTCCAACTTGTCCTTGTGTGGTTTAACAAAACCAAGACCTATTTTATCTCGTTGTCTTTCTTTGACCTTTGATGAGTGATTTAACCTTTTTGGAGCTATCTTGAAACTTATACAACTTATCCTTGTACTCTTTAGTTTCCTCTTTCAAGGAAGCCATTTTCTATTCTAACTCACTATACTCAAGAACCTTAGACTCTAACTCATCCTTGAGTTCTTGTGTCTTAGCCATAGAGAAGTCAAGACTTTCTATAAGATCATCTCTCTCCATATAACATTCATCTAACTTATCCTTGAGTCTAGCATTCTTCTTTCTTTCCTTTTTCAAAGCACTAAGAGCATTAGTAAGTTCACTTTCAAGATCCTTTATTTGTTTGCTTTCAAAATCATCAAAGCCTTTTTTAGATTTCTTATCACTAGAGGTGCTACCTTTTTCAAAAACCATACATGCATCTTCCTTATAGTTTTCTGAAGCATCCTCATACATACTAGAAACCAAATCATTATTTGTGCAATCATCCTCAAGGTGACCAAAATTTCCACATCTAAGACATTTCATGATAATGAATCTATGTTTCGGTTCTTCCTCTTTTTCTGAAATGAACAACATCTCATTTTCATCATCACTCGAAGAACTTTCACTATCACTACTCGAACACTTACTTGCTTTGTCTAGGTAGAAACTCTTCTTGTGCTTGTGAGAATACCTCTTTCCTTGATTGTTGTGCTCATCTTTGTTCTTCCCGTGATGCTTGTGCTTTTCAGAATCCTTGCTCTTAGAATCCTGTTTATCTTCATCACTTTCATTCTTGGAAACAGTACGATCAGTAGCATAATGACCAAACTTTCCACAATTGAAACATCTTATATTTTTCATGCTTTTGTGCTTTCTAGAGAACTTGCCTTTCTTGCTGTAATATGCCTCTTCATCACTAGAAGACTCATCACTCTCTTGAATTTGTTTACCCTTGGATTTCTTGGTAGCTTTGAAAGCTGCCTCTTTCTTGATTACAATGATTACAATGATTCTGTTGAAAAACCTGTTACAGGACTGTAACAGTCACTTTTCTGATTATTGCCTACTTTCTACTTTTTGCTTTCTCTATCTTCTATTCCCCTTACTCTCTACTAGCTCAACCTGAATGAGAGCCATATTTATAGATGTCCTAAGATTTACTAACAAGCTGAGAATATCTCAAAAAGATCTAATCCTATTATGTTGCAACAATTCCTGGTTTTATCTTAGAAGAAGATCACACTTTGATCTTTCCATAAATGGTGGCTTTGGTCAGCAAGGATGACAAATTCAGATCTAAGATATTTCCCCTTACCCTTGTAAATCTTTATTTCCCTTTTTCTAGCATCAAAATTTGGTCAATAAGTCAAAAAACACATTCTGTTTTCATTTCGAAGATAAGTGGCTCATTTCGAAGATACTGCAATTCTCATTTCAAAGATCTGCTCATTTCGAAGATACTACAGTTCTCATTCTGAATATCCACTCATTTTGAAGATACTACAGTTCTCATTCCAAAGATCTGCTCATTCTGAAGATACTACAGTTCTCATTTCGAAGATCCGCTCATTTCGAAGACACTGTGTTTTCTCATTTTGAAGATATATGTTCATTTCGAAGAGACTTTGAAATGAACAAATGTGGGCTCCTTAAATGATTTCCTCTACATTTCTCATGTGGGTTACTTCTTAGGATCATATTCCAATGGTCTTCATCTCTTTCCACATGTGAATCCCATGCCTTGCCATTCATTGGCAGCTGGCTGGAATTTACATGGGAAAACCCAGTTTTTGCTGCATAGTAACAGTTTTCTTGAACTATTGCCAGATTTAGGTAAAATGAATGCTTGATACATATCAAAACATGATTAGTGAAATGCTTCTATTAATATAAGCATATCTCATTTTAACAATTCATAACAAAACAACATAAAACTTATACAAAAAGCTATAAAAATCATAATATAGTATTTCAGATACATTCATCATGCAAATAGTTAATACACAACATATTGAATTAACTTAACTAGATTATTAGATTAAACATAAGATTTTATAGGTAATTTCAGTGTTCAAAACATGTTATGATTGAGGCATTTCCAGGCCTCATCACTTGCCACGTAAGCCTTGTAACCCATCCAGGAAACATGGCCATTCTCTCAATGGGGACTAGACTTAATTGGGAAAATATCACCCCCGTCTTCTGGCTGACATAGGTTCATCATAATGACCACTGAGTACTTCACCAAAAGGGTCGAAGCAATCCCCTTAACATCAACAACTGTACCAAGGATTGTAGAGTTTATACTCCACAATATCATAAGTCATTTTGGGGTCCCTTCGAAAATAATATCGAGTAATGGGACATCTTTCAAGAACAAAAATGCGCATGCTTTAATGAACAAATACCATATACATTATAATTTTTCAATGCCATATTATCCACAAGCAAAAGTCTCAAACAAAACAATAGTCTCCATCTTGAGGAAGATGGTGGAATATAATCACAAGGATTGGCACATGCAATTACCTCTGGCACTATGGGCATACAGGACTAGTGTACGAAAACCCATAGGGGAAACACCATTTTCACTTGTTTATGGTGTTGAGGCCATCATGCCCCTAGATTTGGAAATTCCAACTCTATGCATAACATTAAAGGACTTCATAGATGATGACATCACATGACAAGGCCACCTTGATCAGTTAACGCTTCTTGATGAATGTCAAGTCAATGCTTTGGAGCATCTTCGTGTTTATCAAGATCACCTTGAACAAGCTTACAATAGTAAAGTCCACTTGAGATATTTCAAAATTAGGGATCTTGTGCTCAAAGAGAACCAATAAAATTCCAATTTACCGCCACACTTGTGAGACAAATTCATGGAAAATTGTATAGGCCCCTACATGGTTTCATAAAGGGTGGGGCCTAGAGAATATCACCTTATATCAATGGATGGTTTTGAAGAGCCTGAACCTGTGAATACCATTCACTTAAAGGCATTTTACACAATACAAAAACATTTAAATATGTCATAAAATCCAAAAACATTCAAATATGTCATAAAATCCAAAAAGATTCAAATATGTCATAAATCCAAAAACATTCAAATATTTCATAAAATCCAAAAACATTCACATATTTCATAAAATCCAAAAACTTTCAAATATGTCAAAAATAAAAAAAATAAAACAACATAAAGAATCAAAATATAAACAATTTATAAAAAGAAAAAATTTCAAAATCAATTAAAATGCTCCAAGGGTATTCAAACCGCTTGGTCAAATTCAATCAAAATGCTCCAAGGGTATTCAAACCGCTTGGTAAAATTCAATCAAAATGCTCCAAGGATATTCAAACCACTTGGTCAAATTCAATCAAAATGCTCCAAGGGTATTCAAACCGCTTGGTCAAATTCAATCAAAATGCTCCAAGGGTATTCAAACCGCTTGGTCAAATTCAATCAAAATGCTCCAAGGGTATTCAAACCGCTTGGTCAAATTCAATTAAAATGCTCCAAGGGTATTCAAACCACTTGGTAAAATTCAATCAATATTCTCCAAGGGTATTCAAACTTCTTGGTCAAATTCAATCAAAATGCTCCAAGGGTATTCAAACTGCTTGGTCAAATTCAATAAAAAATGATCTAAGGATATCCAAGCCGCTTGGTCAACTTAAATAAAAAATGATCCAAGGGTATTTTCATGCTACTTGGTCAAAAATCAAAAGCCCCAAAGGCACAATAAGCCCTTTGGTCAAATTAAGCAAAAATACAAAAACAAATGCAAAAATAAAAAATACAAAAAAGAAACGCAAAAATAAAAAATAAACAAAAACATCTGCATCGTACATTTGCATCCACATAGTTGCATTGCATTATACATTCATATCCATTATATTTGCATATTTCATAATCACAATCTTACAAGCAATGCCACAGTTTGTATCATAAACACAAACATTCAAAATTCATCTACATTCGTTCATCCATATGTGTAATTGTGTTTGTCAAAACAACCATTACGGTTTTGTGGTTATTCAACCATGCCTAGTATCCTTATAAAATTTTGTGGAAAGCCATATTGGTTAGTAGAGAGTAAGGTCTAGTGGTGACAAAGCCTAGCATATTTTAGGATCTCATCACTAATTACAAACACTAAAATCTAGTCGGTACAAGGGAAATATGAAAGCTATAAAAGTGGTTAGGTTACCTAAAGTGAAAAGGGTCTTCTTTCTTATCCCCCTATGTGACCGGTTCAAAAGTGCTAAGAATCGACAAAAGGATAAGCTCCGCCCTACCTAGAAATCCCTTGCTTTAATCAAAACAAGAAAAAATCCTAGAGTAAAAAAAAAGTTTAAAATCCTCAAAATTCATACATCAACATCCCAAAGTCATAGTTCAAAGTATCAAAAGGACAAAAACAAAATAAATAGTGATTATCATCACTACAAGAATCCCTTGCTCAAAAGAAACATAAAAAAATTAGTCAAAAATAAATAGTGATTTTCATCACTAAACACAAGCAAGTATCCCATATCAAAAGGAAGAAAATAAGGGAATGGAGCTTGAATCCCTAGAATTATCAATATTATACAAAACTGGAAGGCAATCCCCATTACAGTTTTGGTGCACAACCAGCTTGGTAAGGGTGATATCCTTATGCATGAAGATATGTCTATCACAATAGCTATGCATTTGTGTAGACCAATATTTGCATGTGGATGAGCTAGCTTTAGGTAACCCAATACTACCTAGTGGTATAGTCCAACTAAGTCCAACATAATAATGAGATGAACACTTAAGGATCCCTGATATTAGCAATGGGATAAAAGAATCCCGCTTGACATCAGATGAAATATTTGAGTTCTATATAAATATATTTATTTGCACACATAGGGATATTGAGTATCTAGGTCCATGATGAAAGTCGTACTTTTCAAAAGCCTTATATGGTAAATACATAATTGTTGATAGGGTGAATAGAGTGTTTGAATTTCAAGAAAACCTCAAAATTTCTTATATAACAACAAATCATATCATCAATCACACCATCATTTTATTTATAAGATTCTATAAATTAGGGGGTATAAACAGAGTAGGATAGATACCGGATATATATTAGAAATGATATGTATATGGCCACTAACTATTTTGTATATTAAAATTTATAGAAACTTATCAAGAAAATACATACATTTCATGCCATTACATCTCACATATGAATACTTAATCAATTCTTATGATAAGAGTGGTTATTTAAATTCATGATTATTTTTTTAATTTATGTGATATCACCCATTTAGATTGTTAAACTCATTTTCAGTATTTATGTTTTAAGTTATTAAAGCATAAAGGTTCATTCATACCATATCATTACATAAGTTAGATGCATACAATTAAAGCAAAATTAAACATGCGTTTAACAAACAATTGCATCCACAAATACACAAGTCATCAATCATCCATCATTACATCATAAAGCATATAGGCAATATCCATTTGCATACAATCATAAATCCATCATTAAATCAACTCATGATACATCACATAATATCATATAAGCATCCATATAAACATCCACAATATCATCTATCATATAACATATACATCAAGTCATCATAATGCCGTCATCACATCGCATCATAAAATAAAATAACAACAAAAATATGAGCAATAAATGATACACATAATGAGTCATAATGTAAAATATCATATAAATGTGTGTATCAAGTCCATAGAGGTACAAAATTCCCATGGGCTATAGTCATATAGGTCAATCCGACCTTAAAAATAAATCAAAGTCCATCATCAGTCAAGATACGGGGCTTGCACCCCTTGCATCACCTCCCCCTATGGCCGTGTCATGGGTGGAGTGGTGTGAACCTGCTAGTCTCTCTGTCCGAGTTAGAGTCCTTTGGCTAAGATGGACAAAAGACTACCCTAAGGTAGAGCACCCATTGACCTATGAACCACCTACACCTAGTGCCTACCTAGGAACAATCCCATGCCTCCTACGCTACATATGGAGAGAGGATATATGGGAAACATGACCAAAGATCTTCTCCTCATACTCATCTAATAGTGATCGCAGGTGTAGAACCTCTGCCCCTAAATCTATCCCTGTAGCACCCCGTGGTGTAGAAGGAGGAACAACAAACTGCATCCTAGTAGCACCACCCCCAATATTAGCTTCTAGAGCCTATATCTGTGTTGTGAGCTACTCTATAGTGGCATACCGCTACTAGACCAAAATCTTGGTTGACTGAAGCTCAACCTTGACCTCGTGCAACTGTACTCTCAAGGGAGAATCTCTCTCCTTAGGATCTAGCTCCTCCTCCTCCTCCTCGGGAGCCTCCTACTCCTCTACTACCACCTACTCTACTGGTTGGCCCTATACCTCGATCTTGGATCAGACTCTACACCCTATAGGATTTGCACCATCATCCCCACCATCATCCTCACAACCCAAGATGCCATTACCATACGACATTCGATCCCCCCACCATTGAGAAAATACCTTTGTAACTCCCCCAATAACTCTTAAGTTAATAGTTGGGACATCCTCCTCATCTGACAGATCTATAATCCACAACGGGGGTATATCTTCCTCTGTCGTGAGGCACCTATACAAAAATGGAACAAGAGGCACATCCTATTGCAGCCCATATTGACGAAGAACCCAAGAGTAGAAGAAATTCTCCTAGATGCCAACCTTGTAGCCAATGAGCCACTGCTCACACCACGTCCTAGTTGTGAAATTGGCTAGATCATCCTAGTCTGGGCACTCGTGATATGGCCACCATATGACATCTTCGACCTTCAGCCCAGTAAAAGTAGCAATGTAATGGGGGAGCTCCCACACATGAGAATAGCTCTTGCGCTCCTCGTGCTCTCAAGCCCATATAACAACATAGCATTGTATCCACTCCTATATGATTGTGATCCTGGTAGAAATCCCCTTGGGATGATATATCTTGATGTGCTCCCATCTCCAAACTTGTAACAACAAGCTGCAAGCAATGCTGATGTGACCCCGTAAGTGGATATGGTATAACTCATCATAGCATTGGGCCAATAGAGATCTACCCCATGCATAGATAATAGGCACCTAATTGTCCATTAGGTGTTGAACCATCATGAGGAGGTTCCATGGGAAACTCAAGCCTGAGCAATCTGGAATCAAAATGTTGCTGATGACCATCAACAATATTGCATGCCTCTCAGAGATCTTCTCTCGGTACCACTATATAATAGACATTCCTCCAAACTTGGTGTCCTTGAATACGTCCATAGAATTTCCTTTGAACACCTAAGCAAAGACAATCTCATGATTATTAGTTGCCAAGGAGAAAATGACCACTTCATAAAAAGGAAGCTAAAAAATCCTATACACATCCTCCAATGTGATAGTCATCTCGTCGATCGAAATGTGGAAGGTGTTGGTCCGAGGGTCCCATCGATGGACAAAAGTCATGAGGTAGGCCTGATATGACATGATGTAGGGTAGCCTAGTGACATACTAGAGTCCTTAGACCTTAAGCCAAGCCCAGTCCATGGCATCCAAAAGAGGTAGAAGGTCATTCATGAGCTTCAGGTCCCAATCATGAGCAGTGATAATATAAAGTCAAAATAGAAAAACAAAGCATAACTACAATGCATATAAGATATAAATCATAATAAAACATGAAAACAATGCAAATAACGATAGGCTGGTCTGAAATTCTAGGTAAGAGAGAAATAAGTGCATCTAATCATGAAATAAAATTCAAAAAGCAAGTCAAAAACTCAAAAAAATCAACTAATCACTTCTAAAATGCAAGCAAAAAAAAATCTAAGTGTTCTTAGTTGCTATCGCCTACAATAGCCAAAAATTGGTTGCTGAAGTTGAGATCAACCAAGCCCCAATGGTCATATTTTCAACCGTTGGGATTCAAATCGGTCACTACCAGTGACAACGGCCAAGTTGTAGGCCATTTTGGTTGCTCTGATCGACAACGACCAATGGGCGATGCAACAACCATGTCTGCCCTAGGCCAAAAATACCAAAAAAATAACTAAAATATAAAATGGGGATAATTCCACCACATTAAATCCTAAACTAAGCCTAACTATAGGTTTAATTAACTACCAACAAGCTTAATAAGGTTCATTTACCAATTACTTAATGTGGTTCAATTTTACCCAAACAAAAACAAGCAAGGTTAAGGTTTAAGAGAGTACTCAAGAAGCTTTGACTCCTTCGCTCGATGATGCCTCACCCTACACAACCATGATTCCCCAAATCATAGAAGCACTCCAAGTGGCAAATGTCACTTTCACTCCAAAAACTCTAATTGAAAGCACGAGATTTCAAAATTTTTGAAAGGAAAACTATTGTGATGCATCCAAAATCAAATAAACGCTTAAGTCCTAAAATGTGAAAAGCATGAAATGAAAAAGACGACTTTGAAAGGAGATAACAGAAAGTGTAGAAAGCACAGCCCTTTTTATTTAACTCTCTTAATCATGGTTACAAAGACGCCTCCTCCCTTTTCAGGGGCTAGGAGCGTTAAATGAATTTGGTTACAATTATGACTTGGTATTCCTCCTTCCGCGTGCCCACATTTGAAATGGGCGGGCCAAAGTGTTGTCGTCGCTTGCGTTGATGAATCCTTGATCCTTGCTGCTTCTCCTGCATTCAAAGAAACAACAAATTGTTAGTAGCACCTGTGACAAAAGATAAAGCGTTTGACCTTAAAAACCAATGGAGGATGCATGCATAAGATTAACTAAATCAGTGAATAAAATGACTCTAAGTAACCTGCAATTTTGACAGAGACCAGAAAACATTACCAGAGGGCCACTGCCATCAAAAAAGTCGATGAAACTCCACCGATTTGCATTCAACTGTAATTCATCCCTGGGCAGGACGAATTCTACTGTAATTCGTCCCCGGGTAGGACGAATTCGCCTACGACAAAGCGCCGAGGTGATGCTGCTCAAATGTCAAGTCTCGGGATCTCCAAAATACCTGCAAACATAGGGGTTAGCTAATTGGGGGCATTTTGGGACGACCCAGATGGTCGGATTCTCCCAATTTGACCTCCATCAATGGGAATTTGACGTCGCTATCTGCAAGTTAGTGGGACAACAAAAGTGACAAAAACATGATGAGATCTGATCAAAACATTATGAAATCGAAGTTATAAACTATCTAGACAGCATAGAATGGAATGGAATATAAAAAAATGATAAAAGAACAAATTAAAATAAAACTTAGAAAGTGCGGGGCGCCCAAGCGGGCCGCCCACCGTTAGAACTTGATTTCGGCACCAATCCACTTGGGATGGGCCCAAAATATCTTGTGATGGGTTGTCGGCAAATTGGTAGATCAATGTGGTCAAATGTCGGGTTTGGGTCCGGATCCACACTTCCAAAAGCCACCCAATAACCTCTCTTGCGAAAGAGATCAAGGATGTGGAAGAGGTGAATCAAAAAAGGGTGCAATGTGGTGTTCAATTTGGCAGCACTTCGTTGCTTGAAAATGCCTCCAACTTGTCCTCTCTTGGGTGGGAAAGTCCACCATTTTATAGACCCAGGGGGTCTCTTTGGAGGGGCATGCAGGGGTGCCATGTGGCGGCCATGCCTTCTCAAGAGGGAGGAGACTCCTCCCTGACTTGGGCTTCCATGACTGCCCTTGTGACAGTCCTCTAATGCCTACTCTGCCCACCTACACGCGCATGCAAGGCAGGAGGCAATAATTGACTGTCTTCGGCTGCCACTTGGCGCCATTCTTCTTTTTGCCCGTTGAACCTGGAATTCGTCCCGACCCAGGACGAATTCAGAATTCGTCCCTGGGTGAGACGGATCCCAATTTGAATTCGTCCCTGGGCGGGATGGATACTAAGCAAAGTGCCTGAATGTGCCAAATTGCCTTCTGACCTTCCAAAATTGCTACAAAAGTGGTTAGGACCATTGTTTAACCTCTGAGGGCTGCCCTGGGGGCTGTGTGTGTCAAAGCGATCAGTGTTTGTAGTCACATAATCGGATTGGTGTTGTTTTGGTGTCTACAGATGCCCCTTTTTGGGATGCACTGTGCATGGCACAGCGTCGAGCAAAAATAGATAACCAAAGCACTAATGATTAGGGTTTCTTGGTAACCTAACCAACTTTTGATGCCCCAAGTATGGAAAGGGCATGCATTCTTGAATCCTTGCTTCTGACGAGCTAAGGAATTTGATTTCAAGTATTAACCTATTTTGGTGAGGTGTGACTTGAGCTTGGACATTGATCAGTCATGAATAGGCAAAGGGCGCAACCTTTTGTCCATAGGGGAACCTTGTGTTCATGCTTCGGGAATGCCAAGTGTTTGATCAATTTGTGATTATTGCTTGTTTACTGCCCCAAGCAGGAGCGTAATTGTCTTTGTCAATGATTCTTTGAATGCATGTCATTTTCCTTAATTGGGTGTGTGCTTGTTGATTGGTGACTAAGTGTGACTACCCCCTCAAGCGACGAATCGATGAGGGAATGACCTTCGTGAGAAAAGCGACGAGTCGCTTGACCCAAGATGACTTGTGCAAGGGTGCCTTTGGAGATTTAGCATTAAGCATGTGCAATTTTTTTGACATTTAGACCTATTTTTGGTGGGTAAAATCCCTTTTGGTGATGCCATAATGGGGTGAAATCGTCGAAAACCCGTCTTCCCGTGGAGCGGTCCGGCTATGGTAGCCTTCTTGGGGAAGTAGGAGAGTGACAATTTGAGCCCCAACATCGATTTTCTATGCCAAGAGGTTAAGTGCAAGAGCACTTGTGTCCGGCAATGCTTATTTTTGTGTGTTTGTGTTGCATTTTTTTTGTTGTTTTTTTGAGTGGGTTTTGACCCATTTGTGATGTCATTTGGGGGTGAAATTGTCAAAAATCCGTCTTCCCGTGGAGCGGTCCGGCTATGGTAGCCTTCTTAGGGAGTAGGATAGTGACAATTTGAGCCCCGACATCGGTTTTTCTATGCCAAGAGGTTAAGTGCAAGAGCACTTGTGTCTGGCAATTTTTATTGCTTTTTTTGTTTGTGTTTTTTTGTTGTTTTTGATTTTCTTGTTGTTTTTGAGTGGGTTTTGACCCATTTGTGACGTCATTTGGGGGTGAAATTGTCGAAAATCCGTCCTCCCGTGGAGCGGTCCGGCTATGGTAGCCTTCTTAGGGAGTAGGGTAGTGACAATGTAAACCCCGACATCAGTTTTCTATGCCATTGAATGTCAGGCGCAAAGGTGCCTTTGTTCGGCACTTTTATTGCTATTGTTTGTGGATATTTGTTGTTTTTGTTGTTTTGATTTTCTTGCTTTGTGTATATGTCATAATTTCATGTTATGCACAATGATTGATGTTGATGGATGCATGCTACTTTATATTGATGTATGCATATGGTATGATAAATGCGAATGTTGTTGATTTATATGATAGGTAATGGAATGGATGAAATGATTTGTTGATAACCTTGCATTGGCACCATAGACTATACAGGACTTATGGCTTTGTGTACTTGGTGATTGTTGTGGTAAATGACTTTGTATGTATACATGTGGTTTTTTGTATTTTTTGATGGTATTGTAAGGATGAAAAGTAGCGCAGTTGGTTTAGAAATGTAGCTAAGGTTTTTTGAGACTCAGACGGTTTTAACTCACTAGCCATGGCTGTACTTTATCTTACAAGACTTTTGAACAAGGTATGAATCGGACTTGTTTTTGACCAAGTTATTTCACATCCCTGTGTGTGCAATTGAGTTTATTTATGTGGTATTTGTCAGGATACCGCCAGTGCCGGATAGGCTTTCAACCAAACTATACTGAGGATCACCTAATTAGCTCCACTAACTCCTTTATTGTATTTAGTCAGATTAATCTGCGGTGCTATCTAGGATACCATAAGCTAGCTCATCCACATGCAAACATTGATCTGTACACAAGTTAATGTGATAGATATATCGTCATGCGGGAAGTTTACCGCCAGTGACCGATAGGCTATCAACCAAACCGTGCATTGAGGCTTGCCTCATGACCTGTCGAAATGCTGAGAGTTCCAGGGATTCAAGTTCGACTCCCTTCTTTTCTTCAATTGTATTGGGATACTTGCTCCTTTGTAGTGATAAAATCACTGTTTATTTTTGTTTTATTTGTTTTTCTTTTTGAGCAAGGGATTTGGATATGGAGTGACGAGAATCACTATTGTATGTGCTTTTTGATGTATGCACTGTGGGATGTCAAATTTTGGTGTTTTGACGTTTGCAAATTTTTGATGTTTTGCAACTATTGAGAACTTTGGGATTCTTAGGGAATTGGGTAGGGAGGATGCTTGTCCTTTTGCCAACTCTCAGCATTCTTTGGGTCATTCACATAGGGGGATGAGCAAGATAACCATTTCGCTTATGGTGACCTGGATTGCTTGTGCAGGTTTCATCTTTCGTTCACACAACTTGGGAATTTTTATGTGTTTTAATTTGTGTTGGGATGCTACGTAACAAGGTGTGATTCAAGTAGAACTCTACCTTCGTAAAATATTTCTGACTGTGTACAGTTTTGGCTAGAAATTTAACGACATCTAAATGACGAAAACTCTAGATACATTAAATGACAACCTGACTTATGATATGGTGACTCTATGTATGGTGTTGTTTTTGCGATATTGTATGGAAAATGTGAAAAATGGTATGCTTGCTAAGTAATGATAGTCCATGGTGCCTTTGACTTCTATGATCAACAAATGTGCGATATATGGATGTAATGGTTAATGCAGCTATTATGTAGTGCTTTGATTGATGAAGTATGCATGAGAATGAGATGCAGATTTCTTTTTGAGATTTTGATGGTTTTTGTTGTTTTTGAATTTTCTTGATGGTGACCAAGGGATTTCGAGAATCCTTTGGGGCCTTTTTGGGGTGACCAAGCGATTGTGATAATCCTT
Source organism: Wollemia nobilis (assembly GCA_028583015.1). Classification (NCBI taxonomy): domain Eukaryota; kingdom Viridiplantae; phylum Streptophyta; class Pinopsida; order Araucariales; family Araucariaceae; genus Wollemia; species Wollemia nobilis. The sequence continues at coordinate 637,868 of JAQPPZ010014629.1, read as the reverse complement.
GGAGCTTTTGGGGTGACCAAGTGATTGCGATAATCCTTGGAGCTTTTGGGGTGACCAAGTGATTGCGATAATCCTTGGAGCTTTTGGGGTGACCAAGTGATTGTGATAATCCTTGGAGCTTTTTGGGTTTTGACCAAGCGATTGCGATAATCCTTGGAGCTTTTGGGGTGACCAAGTGATTGCGATAATCCTTGGAGCTTTTGGGGTGACCAAGTGATTGCGATAATCCTTGGAGCTTTTGGGGTTTGACCAAGTGATTGTGATAATCCTTGGAGCTTTTGGGGTGACCAAGTGATTGCGATAATCCTTGGAGATTTTGGGGTTTTGACCAAGCGATTACGATAATCCTTGGAGATTTTTGGGGTTTGACCAAGCGATTGTGATAATCCTTGGAGCTTTTGGGTTTTGACCAAGCGATTGCGATAATCCTTGGAGCTTTTTGGGTTTTGACCAAGCGATTGCGATAATCCTTGGAGCTTTTGGTTGGGGGATAGAGGTACCCCCAAATTGATGGTCTTTGCGCTCCGGATCCTGGCTCTGGAGGTATTGGCATGAATGGATCAGCCCTATGCATGGATAGGAGGACAGGGTCTACCCTCGGCACTGATGTTGCTATGATATCTCTTGGTGGAAGTTGCTCGCGGTCTACCCAAAGGGGCAAAGTCAACATTTGATTCTAGTGGGCTGGGTCTATGCACCACTCATGCCCTAGTCTTATGCCTAGTTGTGCCATCAGTTCTTCATGGGTTACAGGGTGATTGTGCCATCACGCATGATTGAGATATTCCATCTCAGTTTCGTCTTCGTAATCATTGTCGATGATCCAAAGGCCCTCGTTGGCCTCGACAGCTGTCTACGACATGTTAGGCTCATCTTGCTCGAGCAGATTGACATGGTCCTGATGGGGTTGTTCCGCACTTTGCGAGGGGACCTAATTTTCTTGTAATGGCACGGGCTCGATGGGAGCCTCCAAAGGGAATAATGTTAGGAGACTTTTGTGATGATCATCCATGGGGACCACCTATGAATTATTGCTGTCTGACTCAAATGGGTCCCATGGTGCTAGTGCATATGCTGACTCATCTTTGGCGAGAGAGTCAGGCTCATCAGAATCTAGTGATTCTGAGATATGGAAGACCTCATCATCAGGTAGCTCTACAACTAGGGGTTGATCCTCTTTGAGAGGAGTCTCACGTAAGTTGGGCTTTTGGGACCCCGAAATCTTGGTCTCTACCGACTCTAAGTGCTCTAGTGCATTGCATGTATCGGGGGATTTGAGCTCCTCCTCTTTGGTTGGTTCCTGTTGAGGAACATGGGGCCTATGGAGGGGTAGCCGGATAGCACCCCCCTTGCCTTGGTATTGCATTTTAGTCCACTCTTTTTCTTGCTCAGATTCCTCAGAGGCTTCTTGATGAATTTCTAAGGGTGGCCCATAAACCTGAGTGGGTTCTTGAGGAAGGCACCCATCATTGGTGATAGGAGTTGCCTCCCGCTCATGTCTAGGAGGCATCGGGGGTGGTGCTTGATAAGGTCACGGAGACTTGTCTTGCACCCGGGGGTTGTGCCTCTCATAATGTTTTGTCTTATGCGTGTGAGGGGTTGGAGTCCTCTCCTGCATAGTGTGTTGGAACAACTCATCCTTCTGGCACTAAAGGTGCTCTTTTTTAATATGGTACAGTTCCTCTAAATGTAGTCACTCTAGCTCAAGTTGCGTGAATTGCATTCGACGTGCGATATGCTTGGCAGATTCTAAGATAGTTGGTCCTACCATCTCATGTCTAGAAGGCCTAGATGCCTCTCCTAGATATCTATCTCGGTCGTGGTGATCCAAGATCTCTATAGGCCACCTCCCTCTGTTGGGGGTAGTGGCATTCCCCTGAGGCTTTGGCCTCAGTAGGTGACCTTGATAGCTAGCATTTGCGGAGGCGTATTGCTCCCGCGATGTATATTGTTCTTGAGGAAGGTAAGGGTTTTCCTCGTGCTCTCTTTCGTAAGTGAAAAAGGAATGGGTGGAGTTGGCTCGCCCTGCCTGAGGAGCCTTGTGCTCTGGATTTGTCCTTGTAGTCCTGACAACTAGAGGGGGTGAAGGAGGGATAATGTAATCATGTGGTTCCTCCCGTCAAACCCTATGTTGACCTAGCGCTTCATCATGTGGTGACCACTCATAGCGAGCATCTAAGGGAGCTCTCCTATGGATGTACCCCTCATGGAAGGGTGTGTGTTGGGTGCTATGCTGAACAGGAGTGCCCCTAGAAGAGGTGCCCCTATAGTCCCTTTTCGTTAAGGTGTGGAGGGGACTACCTTGTGTGTCAGGCCACCAAGGTGGTATGACCAAATCCTTGGGGCTATACCGGAGGTGACTTGTGCCTCCTTGGATATTCCCCACAGCATCCGCCCGTGATTGGGCTTGGCTACGGGTGAGCACCATGACGATGTCTCTCTAAAAACCCTAAAATTGAAAATGAGTCAGATGGGGCCCAAAATTGGGGTGCGCATCCCTCTTACAATAGATAAGCCATAAATAAAGTTTCAAGTCCTAAATCTAAATACATTAGGAGAGATTAACCTTCGAACAACTCAAAAAGCATAAAAAATTAGGTGAGCAATTTTAAAACCTAATTTCGGGGCCCTAGATGATGGAATTTGGCCCCGAAAACTGGTTGAGAAGTTATGGCCCCGACAAAATGCACTAAAATTTAGGGAAAAAAATAAGATTTCCCATATTTTGTTGGATGGTCTTGCATCACTTATGGGCACCTTTGGGGCACTTTTGGGTTGACCAAAGGGTTCATGGACACCTTTGGGGCATTTTGGAGTGACCAAGCGATTGCGGGAATCCTTGGAGCTTTTGGAGCGAGTGACAAAATGCGTAGATTTTTATCTTTTGTTTATGATTTTTTTGATTTTTTTTGTTACACTAAGTAGAAATGAACACACACATACACAAACGGTGATTATCTCTTTTAAAGATTAATGGTGTGTCCTAGACTGGTTTAGTGCGTTTTGATGATTTTGTTTTGTTTTTGAAAGTTTTGAAGAACGTTTAAATGCAAAATGTTGGCTCATATGACTCCCATAAATGGTCGCCCCTTCAATATACCATTGCCCAACCAATATACCAACCTCTCTATATACCCGCCCTTACGAGAGGGAAACTATAGGTACGTGAGAGCAGATGGTACGTGGTACGTAGGCGATACGGAAGGGGGATTGTCTTGTTAATGCCACCTACCATAGAAGACTTATCCTCACGCGTTGGGAATCACCCCAGCGACACTCGGTCAGCTTTCATCAGGATTTATGCCTAACAACAGTGATAATAGGGGTAAATGGATGCAAAAATAAAGCCAAGGTGGTGATGAACCCACCGTTGGTCTTGATCAAGGGCTGGGGTCTTACGACCAACTCCTTGGTTTAAAAATGCCATGTGATGTGTGTGTGGTTATTTTTATTAAAAAAAAAAGACAGGCATAAGCAACTACTTTCTTTAAGAAGGCAAAATTAAAAAAAAATGAAAAAAAAAAAAAAAAAAAAAAAAAAGTTAGAAACCCCCCCCCCCCCCCCGACAAAAATTTTTCCCTAGGTGAGACGAATTACAGAATAGAATTCATCCCTGTCTGAGACAAATTAGAATTCGTCTCAGGGTCAGACGAATTACAGTAATGTATTCGCCACAGGCAAAGACGAATAACAGTCAGAGCTTGAAGAAATGGTACCTGTAAGCACAAAGACAAATTTTTGATCAGTTTCTTGATCTGAAAAACTAGGGGATAGGGTCCCACCATGATCGCCACTGAAAGCACGAGATTCTAGAAATAAAAGGAAACACTAAAGCGATGCATCCAAAATCAACATATAACGCTTAAGTCCTAAGACTTTGAAATGCATGAAACAAAGAAAAGAGACGACTCAGAAATGAGATAAAAGAAAGTATAGAAAGCACAACCCTTTTTATTTAACTCTCTTAATCTCAGTTACAAATATGCCTCCTCCCTTTTTAGGGGCTAGGAGCGTTAAATGTTTCCATTACAAAAGTGAATAATGAGTATTCCTCCTTCCGCGTGCCCACATTTGAAATGGGTGGGCCAAAGTGTTGTCATCGCTTGCGTTGATGAGTCCTTGATCCTTGCTGCTTCTCCTACATTCAAAGAAACAACAAAGTGCGTTAGTAGCACTCGTGACAAAAGATAAAACGTTTGTTCTCTAAAAAGGATGAAAGATGCATGCATAAGATTAACTAAATCGATAAATAAACTGATTCTAAATAACTTACAAGTTTTACTAGAACCAAGGAACATTACCAGATGGCCATTGCCATCAAGATAGTTGGAAAAAACTCCACCAATCCACTTTCAACTACAATTCGTCCCTGGGTAGGGACGAATTCTACTGTAATTCATCCCCGGGTAGGACGAATTCGCCTACGACAAAGCGCCACGGTGATGCTGCTCAAATGTCACGCCTCGGGATCTCCAAAATACCTACAAACATAGGGGTTAGCTAATTGGGGGCATTTTGGGATGACCCAGATGGTCGGATTCTCCCAATTTTACCTCCATCAATGGGAATTTGACGTCGCTATCTGCAAGTTAGTGGGACAACAAAAGTGACAAAAATGTGATGAGATCCAATCAGAACATTATGAAATTGAAGTTATAAGCTATCTAGACAACATAGAATGGAATGGAATATAAAAAAATGATAGAAGAACAAATTAGAATAAAACTTAGAAAGTGCGGGGTGCCCAAGCGGGCCACCCACCGTTAGAACTTGATTTTGGCACCAATCCACTTGGGATGGGCCCAAAATCTCTTGTGATGGGTTGTCGGAAAATTGGTAGATCAATGTGGTCAAATGTCGGGTTTGGGTCCAGATCCACACTTCCAAAAGCCACCCAATAACCTCTCTTGTGAAAGAGATCAAGGATGTGGAAGAGGTGAATCAAAAAAGGGTACAATGTGGTGTTCAATTTGGCAGCACTTCGTTGCTTGAAAATGCCTCCAACTTGTCCTCTCTTGGGTGGGAAAGTCCACCATTTTATAGACCCAAGGGGTCTCTTTGGAGGGGCATGCATAAGCGCCATGTGGCGGCCATGCCTTCTCAAGAGGGAGGAGACTCCTCCCTGACTTGGGCTTCCATGACTGCCCTTGTGACAGTCCTCTAACGCCTACTCTGCCCACCTACACACGCATGCAAGGAAAGAGGCAATAATTGACTATCTTCGGCTGCCACTTGGCACCATTCTTCCTTTTGCCCGTTGAACTTGGAATTCGTCCCGACCCGGGACGAATTTGGAATTCGTCCCTGGGTGAGACGGATCCCAATTTGAATTCATCCCTAGGTGGGACGGATACTGAGCAAAATGCCTGAATGTGCCAAATTGCCTTCTGACCTTCCAAAATTGCTACAAAAGTGGTTAGGACCATTGTTTAACCTCTGAGGGCTGCCCTGGGGGCTGTGTGTGTCAAAGCGATCAGTGTTTGCAGTCACATAATCGGATTGGTGTTGTTTTGGTGTCTACACTAATAAGCAAAATTGCCAGCTGGTGAAAATGAAAATTCAAAACCCTAGGTCATTTTATATTATCTCAATTTACCTTGGTCACTGCTTTCATCAGTGTCCCAAATTTCTTGGCCACTCAGGACAAGAGAAACCATGAGAAAATATTTGGGGGTCATTGGACCTGACAATGGCCAACATCCTAGGAAAAAATAAGTAGATTCCCTCCACGAGAAGTAACAAAAACATCAAATAAACATATTTTGATGGCTCACAGTCATTATAATGATCAAAATAATAAAAAAAACACCTAAAAATAAATTATCAAACATGCCTCGTATCCAGTTACTTACTCTATCAACTTGGTGACTGCAACAACTTGCACTCCATGCAATTTGATGAGATGAGTAAGTTAGGCTACTTGGGGCAAAACATTCATTTTGGAGTCATGATGTATCACCTTAAAACTCAAAGAAGATCAAGATGGTTGTACTGATCCACAGGTATGATAGGATCATCCTGATTCCCTTATGACATCAAAAACATTGAGCCAAAGTGATACAATATGAGCATAAATAGAATCACTCATCCTAAATCCCTAAGAAGGCTATTGATAACTAGATTGCTCCTTGAGATAGGGATGAATGATTGTCATAAACAATTGGAATCACACTTGGATGGGGGTTCACCCATTAAAAGAACAAATGCTAGAAAGGAACCAAATTAGTCATATTGGTCAAGCAATTTTTTGCTTTATTGATTGTCATTTCCTCACCAATTCATTGTGTGAGGAGGTAGTTCAAATCTTCAAAATAATCATAGTCAAAATCAACACAAGATCACTCGATCATACCAAAATCATGTTCATCCTATGAATCATTACATACAACAATTACATAATTTCTCTTATTTGTTGGGAACATAATTTCTCTTATTTGTTGGGAACATAAGAAAACATGACATCTTCAATTTGTAGCTCTCCTACTGGTCGAAACTATTGTAGCAGCTGAAGGTACCCGATTGAGTCTGAGGAATGAGTGCAATTGAACATGTGCAAGCCACTGAGCTAAGTTAAGCCTTTCGAATGTTGAAGCAATGATTCAAAGGATGCATGTCATCTTGTGTGATTGGACCATCCACCGTTGATCATACCACTGATCATCACACACCCTACAAATAGATTAGTCTACATTTTTTCTTAGAATTATGTTACCACATAGCACATCGCAAAAAGGGGCATTTGTAGACACCTAAAACATGTCATGTTTAGGAGAGCTACTCACATAGGCACATTCATAGACCATATGATAAAATATTGGACTTTACAAGTATCAAAAGTGGTTCTCACTGGGGCATTATGAGCCCATCCAAGCTTAGCCATTGTAAACCAGAGTGGTTGGACCTTGGTCACTCGAGTTCAGAGCAACTAGACCTTAGCCACTACATATGACAACGACCAAATATTAGTCGCTATAGATGACAACGACTAAGTCATAAAAAGCATTTTGCCAAAAAATAGGCCTAATAATGGGTGGAAGTGGTAGTATGCATGCAATAAAGGTAAGTGGGAGCAACTTTGCATTCACCTTCATGACTAGTTCACATGGGAGACTTGAGTCTAAATTTAGACTTTAGTTAACTAGTCTTTAAACATAGAAAATACAAAGGCTTCTCATGTTAGCATTCACTACATATTAGGGATTCAATCCTAGGATTTTGAACATAGAACTAGGGTTTCACACACTTTAAAAGGTACAAGCCTAGAGGCACCAAGGGTCACGAAAAGCACCATTTACAGGAACACACTAGGTCATTGAGGAGAGCTTTTGAGAATTGAAAAGATTCTCTTGGAGATCATATTTATGATGAAGCCGTGACAAATTGGAGAGCATATTGGAGCACCTTGGAGGAGCAATGAAGTGCTAGCCTTTTGAGGTTTTACCACATATAAGATATTCAACACATTGAGCAAAGCGACCACCATTTCAACATCGGATACAAGATTTGATCCATAGCCTTGTGGTAAGGAAGACAATATTTGCTTTAGTAGCCACTATCTTGGACAGTTGCCCACAGGTCTAGCTTAGGATTTTAGACATTCATTTCATTATTCTATTTTCTTCATATTAGCATATCATTAGCATAGAATTTCTTCCTTCATTTGCATTCATAGTATTAGTTTCATTTGCACTTGCTTCCATTTAAGTATACTCATTGCTAAAAACCTCATTCAGGGAGGCAATCTCAGACATCTAAGAGTGTGTTATTTTTTCATTTCTTACAGGGCCATAGGTTCATTAGACACATCTACAACATACGAAAGCAAGAGGATCCCTCTAGGAAAAATACCTGGAGAAGGAGGCATCTGTAAGCCCTCATACATTTTCATGTGCATCATCGAGAAGCCTTTATAATCATGCCACCCCTTTGCGAGGGGGATATTTTATACATATGTTGCCCTCCTTGTGTAAAATCATGTATCAAACAAAGGGTATACCTTAGAGGGATTTATATGTAATCAGAATTTGGAAATATCAATACAAAGATAATTCATTCATTTATTTCTTCGCATTTTGGTTATATCTTATTTTATGTCTTTCATTTAGATGCATTCTTAAAAGATTAAATAGATTCAATTAAATAACAAGTAGGAAAAATTCAGCGGGGTCGGCATGCCGCTTCCTCGAGATCACTACAGATACAAGTGTTGGGATCCCACCCATGACCTAAAAACCTTTTGATCTTGAAGCCTCCTTGTATGCTATAATAGTTTCAAAATTTTCAATAAAAAGTACTTCAACCATGTTATTTGACCTTTCACCAAACCAAAATAAACTCTATGTCCCTAAGGAGATTTTGAAGCTGACAATGGACTAGGGTGCTTTTAAACTGGTGGGAAGTATCTTGGAGTGCGGCCTAATTTAGATGCCATCAAAAGATGGGTATTTTTCTAACTGGAAGCCTTAGGCATAGTTAGAAATTATAGCTCTTCCAAAAGCCTTTTTTATGTTTAATTTTAATTGAGAAGATGATTTTAGGCATATCTTGAGCGGCAACCCATGGATTTTTGGTAAGCATAACCTCATTCTTTGATTCTAGAGAGTGGATTCTACCCCAAACACATAGAAAATTAACATGACACCCCTCTAGGTTAGGCTCCCTGGACTACCCTTTCACTTTTGCCATAATGATATCCTGAGAGGTATTACTAAGGTGATGGGTGAACTTATCCTAGTAGACCCTACTACGAGTGAAAATTAAAGAATAATTTTTATGAGAATGTGTAACAATGTTGATCTAGAAATTTATTTCCTATCTCCTACTGAGCACAACTCAATTTTGTGGTCCTAGACCCAGACCATTATCTATGAAAACTGATAGGATTTCTACTCTTGGATTAGTGCTAAAATAATAAACCAATAAATAAAGTCTAGTCTAAGACAAATCCTAAGGAAAAATCTATCTATGAGAATTCAAAGAAAAAGGAAGCTAAATCCTCTACTCAAGAGGTCAGGGTAGCAAGGACTTCATCACTCTTGCTAAAAAATTAAGGTGATCACATAAGTTCTAGGATGGATATTTCAAGCCCCCTTCTATCATAGAGACTATGGGAAAAAAATAATCCTCTCAGGTTAACCCCTTACCTCCCTTGCCTTTGTTGAATGAGAAAAATTCTTTTGAATGTCTAAAATTCATTTTTAAGTTTTTTGTCGAGTCTAGTATTGATTTAACTTCATGTCTTGATAATTCCCCCATGTCTCCTACTGAGGTATGGGTTGATAAATGAAAATTGTAAAATCATTCCCATGGCTCCAAAACTCATAGTTATAACAAAGGCTCATTTATGTGGGGATGGAATGAAAATTTGGAAAGCGTACGAATAAAGACCAGGAAAAAGTAAATAGACTTAGAGAGCTAATGGAACTTAACTTTTATTGGGTTTGGAAGATGGTAAGGTTTCTTTGGAAAAGTAGTTGAAGATCACTTCCTTCAGTTCTCAATCTCCACACCAGTATGGGGGTGGAAATAAAACCTTCTCTAAATCCCATAAATAAAGATCCTATCTTGGAATATAAGAGGCCTAAATCACCATACAAAATAGAGATTGGTGGAATCCTTAAGAAAATAATTTTTTCTAGATATTATCCTCCTTCAAGAAACTAAAGTGGAGGAATGTAAAATTCTCAATTAGGAATGTCATATGGAGGAATGTAAATTTTGTAGCTAGTCTAGCTCATGAGACCTCTAGGGGTCAACTGTGTGTTTAGGACACTAATAAAATATCTAGGTTAATTATTTCAACTTCTGATAAAGTTACCAAGATTCTCTTCTATTTTAAGGAAATTAAGTAGATGTGGGTCCTGTCAAATATTTATGCTCCAAATTCCTATACTAATGGAAGTATTCTTTGGGACTCCTTGAGTTCTATGAGAGTCATTTAAAAGTGAAATTTGGATTTTGGTGGAAGACTTTAATTCACCCCTTTACTAGTCTAATAAGAAAAGGGGGAAATCCTATTTTTTGAGAGGTATGAAATATTTTGCCCTTTTTATGAACCAAAATGAGTTAATGTACCTAGATCATAAAGGAAATAAGTACACTTGGAGTAATAGAAGGCTTGGTAACCAAATTATCTAGATTATATTAGATAGAATTTTTATCTCTAAAGAAACCCTACCCTTTTTGGGGGATGCCTCCTTATGTTCCCTTCCTAAAGTGGGTTCAGATCACAACCCTTTATTGTTGGAATTATTACAAAATCCCAAAAAGTTCCCTAGAACATTCAAATTTGAGGTAATGTGGACTCAACACCTAGACCTTGAAGCCAATATTAAGGAATTATGGTCTCTTAGCTCCTTTGGTCCTCTAATTTCTCAAATCATAGATAATCTTAGGTGGATCAAGTTTAACCTAAAATATTGGAACAAAGATGTCTTTGGGCACATCCTTCAAAATAAAGTGTCCCTAAGAGCACAATTAAAGAAAATATAATAGTTCATTTAATTAGAGAATCCGTTTTTGGAGATTAGAGATAAGGATAAAGCCTTATTGGCTAATTTTCATAATTCTTTAGCTAACGAGGAGTTGCTCTACAAATAAAATTTTAGGGTTTTATGGCTCAGTAAATGGATCATAGCACCAAATTTTTCCATGCTTCTACTCTAAGCCATAGGAGTTTTGATGGAATCAAAGAAATTTTGAAAGCGGATGGCTCTAAAATAGTAGAGATTCATGAAATCAGGTATGAAGCTATCAAATTTTTTGAATCTCTCCTGTGTGACAAGGATGATGACAATGACCTAGTTGTTAGAAGCTTGCTTACCAATATTCCCCCTAATATCAAAGGACAAGAATTCATTTCTTATCATTTCATTTAAGGATAATAAGATCATGAGGGTTGTTTTCTCCATGGATAGCTTGAAAGATGCTAGACCTAATGGTTTACCCCCATTTTTTTCATGAAATTTTTGCATATAGTGGGTAAAGAGAGGAAATTCCATGAAGGAGATCCAAAGAATGGGCTTCATTCCTAGGGATGTGAACTCCACCTTCCTAGTTATTATTCCCAAATCCTCAAGGGATAAGAAATTTAATGACTTTAGACCTATTATTCTTTGTAATACTATTTACAAAATTTTATTACAATTTTTTGGCTAATAGGGTTAAAAAATTCTTACCTAGTATAATAGACTTAACTCAAGGAGGCTTTGTGGTAGGAAGGAAAATTTTGGATGGTTTTATTACAATTCATGAGCTTATTCATTTTAGTCATTAAAAGTGGACGAGTGGGTATTTTTATTAAGCTTGACATGACTAAGTCTTATGATAGAGTTTCTTGGAATTTCCTCTTGAAAGTGATGAACAAGTTTGAATTCCATAAAAATTGGTAAAGCCTAGTTAAGGAGTGTATCTCATACACTAGATTCTTAGTCATTATTAATGAGTCTACTACTAGATATTTCAAGATCTTTAGGGGCTTGCATTAGGGGGAACCTCTATTTCCATTTCTCTTCATCTTGATGGCTAAAGCTTTGGGTAGCTCTCTTAAAGCAACACCAACTATTAATGACATCAAACATATATTTTCTAGATCCTATTTCTCACCAACAATTTGTGGATGATACGCTTGTTACTACCTCTACCTCTATTCCTCAAGCTTATAAGTGAAAGGAGATATTGTCCTCCTTTCAAAAAGCAATGGGCTAGAAGATCAATTTCTTACTGTAGCACCCTAAAATTGGTGCATTCATAATTACTTCACCTTAGATATTTCTTCAAATTTAACCTCCCAAACCCCGTTCGTCGGATTTGTTCCCTTTTGCCATTTTTGAGGTTGTTTGCGTTTGACGATATCATGCGATGGCGTATCGCGTTTGATTTTGTGGTCGCGGTGTCCCGTTGGGCCCTCCCCCGTTGGGATCTCCCAAATTGGGATATTCCAACCTCCTAACTACTCCCCCTAAGCCTTTATCCTAAGCTTCCCTTAGCACCCACCGCCAAAATCTCTGCGTTAACTCCATTTTATGTTAAATCTCCTTATCTCATTTGCCTAGTTCCATTCATTTTGTTGCGGGTACATCACTTTTTTAGCCAAAACCGCCCATCGTCACCGTGCTTCGGATCGAGGCAACCTGGAGGAATTCGAGCGTTTTGTATTGGGCGGCATCTTGATTGTAGTCCATATTAAGGCAATCGTCCTAAAGTTTGCTCCAACCTTTCCATCATTTATCTCAATTAGATAGTCTTTTAGTGTTTATGTTTTTGCATTTGGAGTTCACCCATTTAGATTAGTGCATATTAATCCTAATTATCATCTAATTAGCACGATTCATTTCTCTTGTTTAGTTTCGGTTTGATTTCTGCCTATACCATTTCCCTTGTTCCCTTGTAATTTTTGATTTTGCATCCTTTCGGTTTGAGGTCTCGAGAATTCGTCCGATGATCTTGATCCGATGATCTTTCGATTGCTATGTGTCATTTTGTGATCCGCCTTCAACATCGGAATCTCTTCGACATCGGATCGGGATCCTCATTTGCATTCCGCTCTTTTCCTAAATTTGTTTTTCATGGAATTTGCATTTCATGTGTATCAGTTTCGGCCCCGGGGGCCCCCCCCCCCCCCCCGCCCCCGCCGGGCCCGCCGCCCCCGCCCCCGGGCCCCCCCCCCCCCCCCCCCCCCCCCCCCCGCCTCTTCCTCGTTTTCGTTCCCTTTCTTTCCTTTCTTGCCTCTTTTTGTTGTCCTCTTTTCCTTTCTCCCTCTTCTTTTCTTGCTTCCTTTCCTTTTCTTTTTTTCTCTTTTCTTCTTTGCTTCCCTTCCGTTTTTCTTTTCTCTCCTTCTTTTTCTGTTTCTCTCTCCTTCTTTTTTCTTTTTCTCCTTGTTGTGTTTTGTTTTCTTTCCCTCTTGCCCTCCCCTCTGTTTTTTTTCTTCTATAGTTTTCTGTTTTCCTTTTGTTTTTTTTTTTTTTTCCCCCCTTGTTTTTTTTTTTCCTCCCTTTTTTTCTCCTCTTTTGTTTTTTTCTTTTTTCCTTTTTTTCGCCTTTTTTTTTCTTTTTTTTTTTTTTTTTTTTTTTTTTTTCTCTTTTTTTTTTCTCTCTTTCTTTTCCTTTTTTTTTTTTTTTTTTTTTTTGTTTTTTTTTTCTTTTCTTTCTTTCCCTCCTTGCTTCCCCTCCCTCCTTTTTCTCTCTCTTGCCGGTGTGTTGGGCTGGCGTTGTGCTGTTGTGTGTCGTTGGTTTGGTCTGGTCGGCTGGTGGTGGGGTCCTCTTGTCTGTGTTGTGTGGTCGGTGTGTGTTTCTGTTTGGGGGTGGGTTGTGGTTGCGTGGCCGTTGGGTGGGTTGGTGGTTTGTTGGGGTTTTCTTTTTGTGGGGTTTCGTGGTGGTGGGCGGTCACTTTTGCTGGTGTGGTGCCTTTTGGTCTTGTGGTCTGTGTTGTGGCTTGGGGTGTTGTTCGTGTGGGGTCTCTCTCGGTTTTCCCTGCTTTTGTTTTTGTATATTTTTTGTTTTGCGTTTTTTTTTGTGTTGTGTTGCCTTTGGACGTTTTTTGGTTTGTTCGTTTTGGGTTTTTTTTTGTGATGTCTTTGTGTTTTGTGGGCGTTGTCTTGGGTTTGTGTGGGTGTTTGTGTGGGCATGGTGTGTGTCTTTTTTCCTCGCTGTTTTTGTCCTGTCGTTGGCTTTCGTGCGGTGGCTGTGGTTGTGGTGTTCTTTTTGTGGTTCGGTGACATTGTTGGGTTTTTTTTGTTTTTTTTTTTTTTTTGCTTTTGGTTTTCTCGTTTGTTTTGGTGGGGGGCATGTTGTTTAGTGTTGCCTAAAATGGGAATATTTTTGCTTTCTCGTAGATCGAGAAGAACTCATCTTTAATGCATTTTCTTCAAAAATGCACTAAAGAGGGGGCAAAATGTAGCACCCTAAAATTCTAATTACAATAATTACATTCACCTTAGTAAATAATTTCAAATTCAAATTTAACCTCCCAAACCACCCTTAACCATCGAATCCGTTTCCCCTTTTTCGTGCCATTTTAGAGGTTGTTTTTACCGTTTGCGATATTGTCGCCTCGGCTTCCCCTTTTTGCTGGACGTCCGGCTCTTGTCGTTTTGCAATTTTTCCCTCTCCATCCGGCCGTGTTTGCGTGGCCCTCCCTTTGAGATCTCCCAAATTGGGATGATCTCCAACCTCCTACTCTCCCCTAAGCCTATTTAATCCTAGCTATTCCCTTCGCCCCCTTGGCCGAAATTCTCTCAAGTTAACTCCATTTCGTTAAATCATCCATATTCTTCATTTGCACTAGTTCCATATCAATTTTTTCCTCCTTTTTCAGCCAAACCCCACTCTCCACCTTTCGTCGAGGTGACTGACTTTCAGCTTTGTCTTTGGTCGTGTTTGCATTTCCCTTTTCTCTTCTTTTATTTTGCAAATTAATAGTCTATTTGTTTTATGTTATTTTGCATTTGTAGTTCACCCATTTAGATTAAGTCTATTATCCTAATTATCATCTAATTAGCACGATTCATTTCTCTCTGTTTAAGTTTTAGTTTGATCTTCTCCTTTTATCCTTTCTCCCTTGTACTTTTTATTTTGCATTTGTTTTTTTGTTCGTTTGTTGTTCTGTTATCTTGTTTTTTGTCCTTCCACGTCTTCTTCTCTTTCCTCTTTCTTCTCTCTTTTTCGTCTTTAAATTTGTTTTGTATTCATGAATTTGCATTTTCATGTAATTAATCTAATTCATTCACCTAGGAATAATTCTTAAGGTTAAAAATGACACACATTTAAACACATTACCTAGCGTGGAGCTATCTTTAAATGTTTCCTGGTGAACCCACCATCCTCAAAAAATCATCAAATCCCTCCCTTGAGGCGAGACCTTCACAAAGTCCTCTTATCGGTCCCCGCCATCCTTTTCCCTTCTCCTCCCGATCCATCCTGTAAGCGAAAAATTACACACTTAGAGTAATTTTTTTCTCAATACCCCCCCAAAAATGGAAATTATTGAGAGATAGGATCTTGGATTGTGATGTTGTTGAGTTTCCTTCTATTGTTCTCAATATGCCCTTGTTCAAAGATAAATTGAAAGAGAATTTATGGGATTTGGTTTTAAAGAGGATTCAAAAAAATTGACAATTTGGAAAAGGACTCTTCTTATATAGGTAGGTAAAGCTCAGCTTGGTAAGTCTACCCTTTAATTCATTCCTATTTATTTCCTTTCTCTCTTCAAAGTTTTGGATAAAGTTGCTCAAAATATTGAAAACTTTCAAAAATATTTCCTATGGTCTAGTTTTGAGAAGAAAAAGACATTCCACCTTGTCTCCTGGTATTAAGTGTGTAAGATAAAAGAGTCTAGAGGCCTTGGTTTTAGAAGGTTAAAGCACATGAATAAATTCTTAATGAATAAGCAAGGTTGGAAGTAGGCTAGGTTCACATCCTCTTAGCTAAATACTTATTAAATAAGAAAAATTTCTTGGTAGATTCACTTCCCTCTTCAAGCTCCATCTTCTGGCTTAGCATCCTCAAAACAAGATCCATTATTATTTGTGTGAAAGAGGAAATTCACCATAATAATTGAAAATAGATAAAATACAATAAAAGAGATTTGTAATAAATTTGATATTGATAAACTATATCTTTTATAAATTATTATTTTCGACTATAATCGACCTTCCAAAATGAAGGATTTTCTTTTACAAGTAAGATATATGGTATCGTAAGTTATCTCCTTGATGAGCACCAGATATGCTCATATTTTTGTATAAGTACTAACGGTTTTTGCACGAAAATATATCATGAGTTGTATATTTTTATGAAACATTATTATTTAATGAAATCATGTGTATTATCTAATCCATGTGTGAAGTGTATTTTGTGTAGTTATTTACCTGATTTTGTCATCTTTTGCTCAATCGAGGTCCTATATGGACTTGGTACGATTCCACTCAAACAGACTAAAGGTATACTGAAGTAGGTGCCTTACTAAGGTAGGTGCCTTATTGAGGTAGGTGCCTTACTAAGGTAGGTGCCTTAATCAAGTAGGCACATTACTAAAGTAGGTGCCTTACTAAGGCAGGTGCCTTACTGAGGTAGGCACCTTACTGAGGTAGGCACCTTACTCAAGTAGGCACCTTACTGAGGTAGGCACCTTACTGAGGTAGGAACCTTACTAAGGTAGGCATCTTACTGAGGTAGGCACCTTACTGAGGTAGGTTCCTGACTCAAATAGGCGCCTTACTCAAGCAAGTGCTCAGATTATGTGTATTGACCAACGATTGGAGGAGGACCCCGTTGACCACCGTTCCACATCATTTGTGGTAAAATACTGAATGAATGAGCTATCCCAACCAGAGTGGATGAACACATAACCACTCATGAAGCAGAACTATAATGAAATGGAAATCATTTGATTTCTAGGAAACGACGTAGAGCTGATTATCATGCATCGATTACAGTAACTAAACTGTCCTAGTTTAGACTGTAACCAGGGTGCCTATTGTAACAGAACCACAACAAGAAGAACTATGTGTGTTATATAAACACATGGACTTATCTATAGTAGGGGAGGCATATTTTTCATAGAACATTATCACATGTAATATTTTACTACACTGTTAATAAAAGCCTAAGATTTTTTTATCCGTGCATTGTCTTTGTGATCTATTGGGTAGGATATGTTGGATCTAGAGCCCACTAAAAGATAGTATTCCTCCCCTAATATTAGTTATTTTCATATGTTTAACTATGCATGATAGTAAATTTATTTCTTAGATTAAATTTATCTTCTTTCGAATGGTGTGCTTTTTAATTACGTAGGTGTATTTGCAGCTTTCAAGAGTGGTGTGTTTATATTTATGTATTTCATTTATGCATGAGTTTTATTGGTGTGGATAAACTAATTTATATTTCACAAACATCCCCAATGATAGTTGAATGAATTCATCTCAAAAACTTTAGTGTGAATAGTCTCACCCATGGCACTTCGAAAGTCTAGGAGCTCCCTGGTTTGACAATTTAAATGCAAGTGCTGTGACATATTTAGGATAAATTTAACCAATATTTGGTACCCAACATTTTGGTGCTATTTCCAAGGAAGCATCACTAGTAGAATTATTACATTACCCCTTTAAACCTTTTGCTTGATGCCAAGAAAAAGAGTACCCTATGGTCATTTTATAAGACAGAGACCATCAAAAAAGTTAGAGTCAGTCAAAGACCTAGAGTTTGAATTAGATTCTCCCGACTCATCACCAACTATCCACTGGAGTGAGCATCCTCACTTTGTGCAAAGTGCCTCCTTGTCTCATCAACTTGGGAAAGAACAAATCATCCTAAACCCGTTGTTTAAAATAACACCCTCGTAGGAACCCATGCTATGGAAATCCATAGAGGATCAGACCGTAACACCAGTTGACTTAGAGGTTCTAATTCAAATTTTTTTGAATGATAAAAAGGGCATAGAAGCTACATTAAAGACCATATTTCCTGAAAAATGGGTTGAATAAGTCTCATATGGATTCAGCTTCCCGATAGGAGAGGGAGCATGGGAAACCAAAATGAAGAATATATCCCCTACCCATCTCCCTACCTTCAGGGGATATCCAAATGAAGACCCTGACCTATTTTTGTTTAAATTTGATGTGTTGTGTAGGTTTGTCAACTATAAATTAGATGCTCATAAGCTAAAAATCTTTCCATTGACATTAGATGACTCAACTCTATGATGGTTTATTAGGTTGAGGAACAAGCAAATCACCACATGGGAAGAGATGAGGAAGCTCTTTATAGAGTAGTACTAGGACATTGGTAGAGCACGTGATTCTAGAGAGGAAGTCCTCAACATGACACAGAAGGAGGATGAGTCTCTAGAAGAATACTGGGAGATATTCAATTTCAACCTGCAATGCTCTCCTCACATGAAGCTAGGAGATAAGTCCCTCAAAAGCATTTTTTAAGAGGACTAAAAAACGAGTCATTGGAAGTGCTAAACATGATTTCAGGAGGAGACATTTACCATCATGCAATGGAATATATCTAACAACTATGTTAAAATTAATAGCAGAGGAGAGGCAATACAGCTCCCAGGACCATGAAGGTGACCACATCAGTTACAAAAGTAGATATAGGCAACATGTTGGAAGATTTAAAGAGCAAAACACTATCCTCTCTAACACTACAGTTGGATATGCTTTTGTTGGAGAAGAAGAAAAAAGAGAATGATGTAGTGTTGACCTATTTCTATCCAAAATGTAAAGGAAAGCATGCTAGGAATGCATTCCCAGAGAACAAGGTTAGAGTATGCACAGTTTGCCAATAGAATCACACAACTCGATTATACCCACAACTACCCAAGGAGGATACTAACCTAACTAAAGCCTATTTTATGGGCAACCAAATAATTTGGTAGTAAATCCCTATGGGGAATATGCCCATGGGAATGCCACCCTATGGAGGAGGACCATATATGCCATAAGGTCAACCACAACTACCCAATATGGGATGGTAGGGACCACCACCTTAGATGAATGTGCCTCCAGGAGCTGCATTTCCCAATCAGCAACCATGGATTCCATATCAATATTCTAGGCAGCAATAGAGAAACCATGGTCTATGGAATTCCACTCCACAAAACATGGCATAGGTTCCACCTTAGCAAAGCCTACTGGCCCTACATGTGGTGAGACTTGTGCAGTTACTAGCACAACCAATAGTGAACCCAAATAATAAGGTAAACCAACTGACATACCAAGTAGAAGGAGAGATGTATCCAATATATCATATTAGTTGTAATCCTATTCAACTTAGATCAAGCAAGCATCTAGGAGTAGAAGCACCTCCCCTGGCAGAATAGGAGGAAAATATAGGAGACTCCCCTCTTATATAAGAGGTGGAGAAAAAAAAGTTATTGATAAAATAGAGGCTCCAGTCCCTAAACAGTTGTAGGAGTTGAGAAAGATGACACAACCAGAATTTGACATCCTCTCTAGCTTGAGGAATCTAACAGTTACTATCCCACTTTTTCAAGCTATCTGAGACATGCTGATATACACCAAAATTATAAAGGAGTTGTGTCTGAGGAAACTAGGATGTAAGATGACACAAACCATCAATATCATGGGAAAATTGGCTAACTTAATGATGGGGAATGCATATCATCCCAAATATGCAAACCTAGGTAGCTCGATGTTGATGGTGAAAATAGGAGGACATTCATTGGCAAACACCTTAGTTGACCTAGGTGCAGCCATCAACGTGATGTCATAGGAGACCATGCAAAAGCTAAAGCTCACAAACCTGAAACCCACCAAGATAGTGTTGCAATAGGTCGATCGGTCATTCGTAGCGCTAGAAGGGATGCTCGAGGACATCATCATAACAATCGATGCATGGGAATACCCAAAATAATTCCTATTGCTACAATAAAAAATAGGATTGGGTGGTTACCCACTCATCTTGGGGAGGCCATGGTTAGCTACGGTTGATGCCTACATCAGCTACCATGATGGAATAATGACCATTTTGAATAGCTAGAACATCAAGAGATTGACAATATCTCCCCCTGCTCAGTTCATGGACACATTGGGTAAACCCATGTTGACCAAGAAAAATGACATATTTAGTGGGTACAACCAAATCCATATTGAGGAGGAGGACCAAAACAAGACAACGTTTACCTGCCCATGGAGAAAATTTATTTATAGGGTGCTACCCTTCGGGTTGTGCAACACACCAGACACCTTCCAAAGGGTAGTGTTGAGCATATTTTTGGATATGATAGGGAAGGCAGATGAGGTATATATGGATGACTTCACCATTTATGAAGAAACATTTGAATAAGTGACAATAAACATGGAATGTGTGCGAAGAGAACAACTTATCCCTCAACAATAAGAAATGTTTTATAATGATGCATGACGTTATAGTGTTGGGACATCATCTCTTGGTAGAAGGGATTAAAGTGGATCAAAAGAAAATATAAGTTATTAAAGACTTACCCAACCCAAAAATGTAGAGGGAAGTAAGGAGTTTTCTTGACTCTATCGGGTATTACAGGTGATTCATCATCGATTTCAGTAAGATCGCCAAACCATTGTACACCCTACTGACGAAGGACATAGAATTCATCTGTATGGAGGATTGCGAGCAAGCATTTTAGATGCTAAAGGAGAAGATGATTTTTGCCCTAGTTTTGCAAGGCCTAAATTGGGTTATCCCATTTCATATATATTGTGATGCATCCAATAATGCAATTGGAGCAATCCTTGGGTAGAAGGATGGCAAAGAATTCTATGTCATTTATTAGATTAGTAAGAAATTAGCAGGGGCTGAGCTCAATTATATGGTAATAAAAAAAGGATTTCTCATAGTGGTGCACACCATCAACAAATTCTACCACTATATCATTGGGTACAAGGTGTTCATTCATATAGACCATGTGGTCATTAGGTACCTAATGAGTAAACCAATGATTAGTGGTAGGATCATCAGGTGGCTTTTGTTACTATAGGAGTTCAATATTATCATAGTTGATAAGCCTGGGAAGGACAACGTAGTCATAGACTTCCTATCTAGATTAATACCAGTAGATCACATAGTGGTAGAGGACCAGTTCCTAGATGAGCATTTTTTCATCATCAGCAAATAGACGCCATGGTATGCAGATATTTCTAACTATTTGGCCATCGTTAGAATATCCCCTTAGATAGAAGCAAGGGGTGATTGAAAAGAGTGCTTCCTTTCAATGGATTGACAACTTCCTATTCAAAACAGGGCCCGACTAGACCATAAGGAGGTGCATATCAGAGCATGATTTTTTGGAGATACTCAAGGCCTATCATAGCGAGCCATGTAGAGGGTATTTTTTAGGGAGAAGGACTACCTATAAAGTGTTACAAACTAGGTACTACTGACCCACTTTGTTCAAAGATGTAGCCACATACACCAATAGGTGTGATGAATTCTAGAGGATGGGCAGGCTGACCCATAGGGACAAGATGCCCCTTCAACCTCACGTACATATTGAGCCCTTAGATAAGTGGGGTATGGATTTTGTAGGACTCATCAACCCACCTTCAGATGGAAGGAGATATATTCTAGTCCACACAAACTATGTTACTAAATGGATCAAAGTCCAAGTGTTGAGAGACTCCAAGGAGGGGATAGTAGCTGAATTCCTATTCACCCATATTTTTATAAGGTTTGAGGTGCCCAAGGAAATAAAAATGGACCAAGGACCCCAATTTACCTCTAGGATAATTGAGGAGCTGATGGACCAATATAGGGTTCAACACAATAGGACTACCCCCTACCATTCATAGGAGAATGGGCAGGTGGAAGTGACCAACAAGGAAATTGAAAACATCCTGATGAAAACTATGCAGTAGCATAGGAAATATTGGGTTGCAAGATTATCGAAGGTAGTATGGGTGTATAATACAACATGGAAATTGCCACATGATTTACACCCTTCCGATTGGTATATAGAAAATATGCAATGATGCCCATCGAGTTTGAGGTTAAGACACTCAGAATGGTGGTAGAACTAGACCTAAGCCTGGACAAAATATAAAAGGAATGAATTCAATAGCTGAACTACCTAGACAAATTTTGAATGGATGCCCTATAGAGAATAGAAATCATGTAGAGGCAATGGAAGCAGTGGCATGATCACCACATTAAAAAAAACCATTCAAAGAAGAATATTGGGTACTATTGTACGACTCCAGGTTTTAAGAGCGAAAGGGAAAACTGATGCAAAGATGAATGGGATCGTATGAAGTGGTAGAAATCATTAGAAATGGTGTTGTGTGCATCAAGACAATTGACTATAGCAACACCATTCTAACAGCTAATGACCACTGATTGTACCCGTACCATAGGTCTAAAAGCTTACTGGTGAAATCGAAAGCAGACATGGGGAGACCTCATCCAAGTAAATTTTTCCAGAGTTCTCAATGGTCTGATGTTGCTTTGTTGCAGATTTGTTGATGCAACAAACTATGATTAGGGTTTTATGATGATGGTAGGCTCTGGTGGGTGCTTCACAAGTTTCTAGCACAAACTTGGTAGGCTCTGGCGTGCACCTGCAGGATACGATAGGCTCTGGCTTGCACCTACAAAAAATGGTAGGCTCTGGTGTGTACCTGTAGAATATGGAAGGCTATGGTGTGCGCTTGGTAGGCTCTACAATGAGCTTGGAAAGATCCGGTGGGCACCTACGGGATAGGGTAAATCTATAGAAGTAGATCGCAACTAATGGGGGAGAATAATGGCGGTGATAGGAAGTGGTTGATGGATTGTGACGACGATGGATGGGTGTGGAAGTGGCAGGAATGGGGTAAGTCCTATGGCAAGCTAGGGTTTTGGATCTTCAGGGCTCTCTAACCTTTTGCTTTATAGGGGCTTAATATCTTCAGGGGCATGAACATTCTAGCATAAGACCATTCTAGGGTTTGAGCATTATGAATGCTCTTTACTTATAATCCAACCTAGGGTTTTCTTAGGGTTATAGCCTTTTAATCGTGTGGCTAAGATTAAATGAGATCCTAGGGCTGATATTACACTTTAGATGTGGCATGGATTAATGAAGATGGACAGTGGAGATTATATTAGATCGGATATCTGAGGTTAATTGGGTTTATAAATATATATTTTATAATAAATATATTATATTAAATATAAAATAATATTAAAATAAGCCCAATTAGGTTAGGAAATTACGAGAAAGGTGGAATTAGGCTAAATAATTGGTGGTAAGGGTGTATGGTGGACAAGTGGGTGGTGGTATGGTTAGGATGGTGGATTAACGACTAGAATTTGGTGTCTAAAGATGCCCATTTTTGTACCATGTTGCATGAAACGCAATATGGTGCAAAAATATGAGACACCTGCCTGGGTTGTGGGCACATAAGCAACTTCTCTTGTTGGATTTGAGCACTAGCATTGAAAGCAAAAGAATAAAGATTTTTTTAAGTTTTTGCGTAGCTTACCCCCTCAATTGGTGAATGAGAAGCATCTCACAAGCCAATTGAAAAATAATTTTGTGCAAGTGATGAATGATGTGATGAAATGTTATGTGATTGTAGAAGATATGAATGATGTAAAATATGATACCATTTTTGCCCCAACAGTGGAAAAGGGGGTTGGTGTAAAATACCATGTGATTGTGGATGATATGAATGATGTAAAATGTGCTACCATTTTTGCCCTAACGGTTGAGAGGGGGTTTTTATCCAGTGTGTATGTCATGATCATGTAAGATGTTATCCCATTGTGGTAAATCATAATCAAATTGTAGTTGCCCCAAATTTTGGTATGATTCGATGTTGTTGAATAAGATGCCCTATAGGCATTATTGAGTATGCAGATTATAAAGATGCAGAATGACTGAGTCAACGTAGGGGCCAAATAGTGACTGTGGAAAATTCTTCACCAATTCCACAATGGAACCAATCAACCTGGTGAGGCTTACATGTCTTGTGACTATAGTCATATGAATGAGTGATTTTGATATTAATTATCCATGTTTTCTTGCCCCATGGAAGAGGACATCAATGACTACTTTTGAGCAATTTGTTCTTGGCAAGGTTTCACCCTTAATTTAGAATGACCAAATTTGATTTTGATTTTCAGATAATGAGATATGGAATAATGAATATGACAAAGTGTTCTTATGGTAATTTTTTCATCTTACCGAATTGCATGGACCTGAATTGCTGCAATCGACAAGTATATAGAACAAACCACTATATACAAGATTCACTTGGAATTTGACACAATTTGGAAGAAAGTGCTTATAGAATGATGGATGTTTATGGAAGGATGTTTGATGAAAGGAATGTGATGATGAGAAATGTATGGATGGATGCAATGTGAAGTAATTTTGTGGAGGTAAGCTACATTTGGAATGTATGGATGCCAATGATTGAATCTATTTTTGCCCCAACAAATGAGGGGTTTTTGAAATGGTAAAATGTGATAAAATTATTTGTTTTTGCCCTAATATATGATGGGGTTTTTGATGAATGTATCTATTTTTGCCCTAACAGATGAAGGGGTTTTTGATGAATGTGTTTATTTTTGCCCTAACAGATGAAGGGGATTTTGAAATAAAACATGTGATGAATGTATCTATTTTTGCCCCAATAGATGAAGGGGTTTTTGATGAATGTATCTATTTTTGCCCTAATATATGAAGGGGTTTTTGATGAATGTATCTATTTTTACCCTAACAGATGAAGGGGTTTTTGATGAATGTGTCTGTTTTTGCCCTAATAGATGAAGGGGATTTTGAAATGTGAACATGTGATGAATGTATCTATTTTTGCCCTAACAGATGAAGGGATTTTTGATGATGAAAAATGAAATTATTATGTTTGTTCTTTTCCCTTAACAAATGAAGGGGTTTTTAAAAATGAAATTATTTGTGTCTGTTCTTTACCCTTAATAGATAAAGGGGTTTTTGATGATGAAAAATGAAATGATTTGTGTCTGTTCTTTGCCCTTAACAGATAAAGGGGTTTTTGATGAGGTAAGTGTCCTTATGGTAATCTACCCATCCTATCGGATTGCATGGATAACCAGTCGCTGCAACTACCATGTTTCTAGGATAAACCACTAAATACAAGGTTTACTTATGAATGTTGCATAATGATAAATTAATGGATGATGATGATGAGTTATAATTTTGCTCATGTTTCTAGCCCGACGAACCAAGACATTATGATTTTATCTGTGTTTCTAGCCCCATAAACAAGGACATTAATGATGATGAGTTATGATTTGTGTTTGTTCTTTGCCCTTAACAGATAAAAGGGTTTTTGACGATGTGAAAATATGATGAATGTTTCTATTATTACCCTAACATATGAAGGGGTTTTGTAAAATGATTTGATTTGTTTCTATTCCTTGACCTTAAAAGATAAAGGGGTTTTGATGATATAAGTGTTCTTATGGTGATCTATCCATCCTACTATATTGTATGGATAACTAGTCGCTGCAACCGCTAGGTTACTAGGATAAACCACTAAATACAAGATTCACTTATGAATGTTGCATAATGATAAATGAATGGATGATGTTGAATGTGAATGTTATCTATTTTTTCCCCAATAGATGAAGGGATTTTTGCAATTTGTAATATGTGATGAGTGTATCTATTTTTCCCTAATAGATGAAGGGGTTTTTGATGAGGAAAATAAGATGATCTATTATTTTCCCTTAACAGATAAAGGGATTTTTGATGATGTAAGTGTCCTTATGGTAATCTATCCATCCTACCAGATTGCATGGATAACTAGTCGCTACAACTGCCAAGTTTCTAGGATAAACCACTAAATACAAGGTTCATTTATGAATGTTGTATAATGATAAATGAATAGATGATGTTAAATGTAAGTGTTATCTATTTTTACCCCAACATATGAAGGGAATTTTGATATTAGGATGATGTGAATGCAAGGCAAAGGGCACAACCTTTGAAAAAAGAACGTAGTCTTTTAAACCTAGCAAGTGATGTGGATAATTTGAATGCAAGGTAAAGGGCACAACCTTTGACAAAAGAATGCAGTCTTTTGAACCTAGCAATTGACTTGTTGATGATGTGATTTTCAAGGCAAAGGGTGCAACCTTTAACAAAATCACGTAGTCTTTTAAACCTAGCAATTGACTTGTTTATGATTCGATGTGATTGCATTTATTGCATTGGTGGGGAAGGTGTGAAACCTTGAACAACCCCAAGTTGTGCTGATGTTTGTTTGATTGGGGGAAAGGTGTGAAACCTTGAGCACCCCCTAGTTATGATGATGTTTGAACTTTCTAGAAATATTTGCATATGCGAGTTAGATATATATATATATACATGGCTTTGATTTTTGTGTCGTATTTTTGTGTTAATGCAATGGCAAATGCTTATATGGCTGATTAATGTAAGCTAATGGTAAATGAATGTAAACTTATATGATAGGAATGCATGTTGTTCTTATGATATTTTATAGTTTAGAATTTTTCTTGGCCATTTTTGTTGTCTATTTTTTAGCCATCGGGGGTACCAAATTTGGTGGTGTTATGCAACTTGACTATGGAAGACATGGATGTTGACATGAAAGAAGATATGGATGTTGATATGGAAGAAGATATGGATGTTGATATGGAATGAGTACTATAGGATTTTCAAAGACTCAAACATACTAGTATTATAAACCAACATCACTAAAGGTTGTCTAACTTTATTTAGGACCAATGTGTGTGCAAGTGAGGTTCATATACCAAATATTGAGTGTGACAATGACCATATCCAATCAAGAAATAGTGTGTGTGCATGTGAAGTTCATTAACCCATTATGAGTAAATTAGGCTTGACCTATTATGGAGATGACCCAGAGGCTAGCCTATCCTTATGTGTGGTTAGAGGTCTCTCTGTTTGCCAGGGAGACATGTCACCCCGCATGAGCTTACTCCATTGCCAGTTAGGCGTCTATAGCCCTGGTGGAGATTCACTCCATAGTCCAATGGGATTGATATTTTAGGCCTTGGGGATGACTACCCATACTTCTCAGGGACATGTAGTATGAATCCTTACGACTTTAGTGATCAAGGGTGTGGAATTTTATTTGTTAATTTTGTATAGAGCTTTAGGGAATCAGATTCTCAACCGAAGCATGATGAGAATTTTGACCCTATCCTTACTACTCTATGCTTTTGTGTTTATGTTTGAAGAGCAATTGTGGTAGTGGTGAGCACCACTATTTTTTCTTTAGACTATGTTGCATGATGGGATGAATGAGGAATATTCCTTTTCACCTCAAGGTACTACCCAAGTATAATACTAACCCTCCTTGGCTCATAATATTTTTAAGATGTGATGGAATGTGATTGGTTCAATATTGTATTCGGGATAAATCAGCAATGCTCAAGACTTTCTTAGTGTGTAAAGTGTGTTTTTGGTCCTAAATAAAATTGGAAATCCACTTGGAGGTTGCTTTCTACAATAGTAATGGCTGAGTGACTGAAAATCTAGGCTTTGTGATTTTGACATATGGTATTGTTGGCTTATATCTTTTGTGAAAGTTGCATGATTTCTTTAAACTAGGTACCCCCAATTTATATAACTTGACATTTTGTTTATGGCCATATCATCATTACCATGCAAGATCATTGAACATTGGATGGGATGAATGCAAATGTATATGCCTAATGCAATGGAGTTTTGATATGCAAATGGTAATTGTACAATGTATGTGAATGAAACAATGCATGAATGCAAAAAATGAAAATGCATGTCAAATGCCTAAATGTAAATGCAAATGGAATGTATGCAATGTGGGAATGCCTATGTGAATTATTTGTTTTTTTATTTTTATTTTGTAAAAGCCATGTATATATACACATATATCAATCACATTAAGCATGGAATGATTTTCAAGTGTATGATGCTTAGTGGTTCAGGGTGTTTTTCTTTCCCTAGCCTGATAAGTTGATGACCAAAGGGGTTAAATGCCTTTGGAGCTTTTTGGAAATGAAATGTGGCCAAAGGGATTAGGTGCCTTTGGGATTTGTTGAAATTGGAATGTGACCAAAGGGATTGAGTAGCTTTGGAGATTTTTAATTTTGAATTTTGATGTGACCAAAGGGATTGAGTACCTTTGGGGCTTTTTGATTTTGGAATTTGATGTGACCAAAGGGATTGAGTACCTTTGGAGCTTTTTGATTTTGAATTTTGATGTGACCAAAGGGATTGAGTACCTTTGGGGCTTTTTGATTTTGGAATTTGATGTGACCAAAGGGATTGAGTACGTTTGGAGATTTTTTATTTTGAATTTTGATGTGACCAAAAGGATTGAGTACCTTTGGGACTTTTTGATTTTGGAGTTTGATGTGACCAAAGGGATTGAGTACCTTTGGGGTTTTTTGAGATTCAAATTTATTGTGACCAAAGGGATTGGGAACCTTTGGGGATTTTGAAAATTTAATGTGACCAAAGGGATTAGGAACCTTTGGGGCTTTTTGAAGTTGAATGTGTGACCAAAGGGATTAGGAACTTTGGGGCTTTTTGAAATTGAAATGTGTGACCAAAGGGATTAGGACCTTTGGGGATTTTTGAACTTGAAATTTTATGTGACCAAAGGGATTAAGACCTATTAGGACCCTATTCCTGACAATAATTATAATTAACCTTCACTATTTTATAATCACTAATAGAGATATGAATAGGTATGTATTTACGTCACACCCTATGTTGCGTATAAATAGGCAATTCATTGGTAAGTTATAGACATCGAAGAATATAATTATTAATTAATTATTGGGTTCCCCATGCAATACAACGATTCCTTAATAAAAGTGATTCCTTTTTATTATTCTAGCATTATAATCAATATTTCTCTATTGGGTTCACTACATCTGGTATCAGAGCCTTGTTTCGTGAAGAAAGTCCATCTCCGTCTTCATTTGCCTCGCAGTCAATCCAAAAAAAATAATTTCACAGTCATACAGCAGGTTTCGCTACTAGTGACAAAACTGTCACCTAGGCATTATAAAAAAATACAATCAGCACATTATTCTAGAACTTTGGCTATTTTCGATTCGATCATCACATAACCAAATCATTCGCTTATTTCTCACAACCATTTCACCACTCATCCGTAGAGTCAGTCCAGCATTATCTAGTATCTAGATAGATTGTTAATATAGCAAAATTACAACAAAAAAGAAAATACAGTGTTGTGAGGCGTCAGCGACGTGGTGTTCAACATAGCAACCAACTGCTCCCGATTTAATCCTACTGTTGGACATCATTCAAAATGAAATACACCGTGTTAGTGCTTCACTCTATAGTTTATCCATTTACAAAAGGACATAGGGCATAGGAAAGAGTGGAATCATTCACAAACCTCGACAACTTTTTGACAACAAATCTTGACGATGACTTTTAGCAACTTGTGTCGATGATTTCTCGTGATAGTTTTGTGCCAATTTTTTAGCAAATTAGTGACAACTTCCAAACAATGACTACGCAAATGGCCGACGATGGAAGATCTCGTGACACCAACCTGATTTCATTGATTAATATCATCAACCTTCGTCAAATCACTTCAATGCATGAGTATCAAACATGGTTTGAGGATATCACCAAACACAACACAAGGTTGGATGAATCAATTCTCATCAGTGGCTTCATTAGTGGATTGAAAGAGGAAATTCGAATGGAGGTGACAAGGTTCAATCCTTATACCATGATGCAGACCTATGGATTGGCCAAATTAGCCGAAGACAAATTCAATTATCAACATTGACTAGGAAAAAAACCTATTGGGAAGGCAAAAACTACTTACACCACCACCAAACCTAATCGAATTTTACCAATTAAACGTCTCAGCTTTGAGGAAATTAAGGAACGACGAGCGAAATGTCTTTGCGATAATTATGATGAGCAATTTGGACCCCATCATAAATGTGCTACACTAACATTATATTTATTGAAGGAATTTGATCCTTGTCTCTCCATAGAGCAAGCAGATGAGGTAATTGTGTCTGAAGCGGCCAGTGCACCTACTCACCACAATGAAGACAATAAGGTTGATGTGCAAGAAGAGATGAGTGGACCAAGAAATGTTGAGGTAAACATCCATACAGTGAACAATGAAGGTCAAAAATACACTCTAAATATACTACCCTCAAGTTCCTCACAAATAGTGAGTTCTCATAAAATGGTAAAACCTATCCGAAAACAAAGCAAAAAAGTCACTACACGCTCATTTCCCGTTGACTCTCCCAGGAAACAACAGGAAGATACAAAAGTAAAACCACCACTTTTAAGGCATCATTTTAAAGTGTTTAATGACTCCCAAAAGTTTTCCTTCCATCGTCATCACAATTATTCTAAGGAAGATTCTCCTATTTCTCTTGGCAATCCACCACTAACAATTCCCCCTTCCCGATATCCTTGCTTACGAAAAAAACATTAAATTTGTGCAAGAACATGAGCAAATGCGTCTTGGAAAACAAAGGACGAAGCTCCTCCCCTTCAGCTTTGAGTACAAAGCTCTTTTTAGGAGGGTGGCATGTTAGGACCCTATTCCTAACAATAATTATAATTAACCTTCACTATTTTATAATCACTAATAGAGATATGAATAGGTATGTATTTACGTCGCACCCTATGTTGCGTATAAGTAGGCAATTCATTGGTAAGTTATAGACATCGAAGAATATAATTATTAATTAATTGTTTGGTTCCCCATACAATACAACATCGATTTCTTAATAAAA
The DNA here is from genome assembly GCA_028583015.1 of Wollemia nobilis. Taxonomy (NCBI): domain Eukaryota; kingdom Viridiplantae; phylum Streptophyta; class Pinopsida; order Araucariales; family Araucariaceae; genus Wollemia; species Wollemia nobilis. The sequence continues at coordinate 607,623 of JAQPPZ010014629.1, read as the reverse complement.
ACGATTCCTTTTTATTATTCTAGAATTATAATCAATCTTTCTCTATTGGGTTCACTACAAGACCTTTGGGGATTTTTGAAAATTGAATGTGACCAATGGGGTTAAGACCTTTGGGACTTTTTGAAATTGAAATTTGATGTGACCAAAGGGATTGAGTACCTTTGGGGCTTTTTGAAATTGAAATTTTATGTGACCAAAGGGATTAAGACCTTTGGGGCTTTTTGAAATTGAAATTTGATGTGACCAAAGGTATTGAGTACCTTTGGGCCTTTTTGAAATTGAAATTTGATGTGACCAAAGGGATTGAGTGCCTTTGGGGCATTTTGAAAATTGAATATGACCAAAGGGGTTAAGACCTTTGGGTATTTGTTTTTAAATTGAAATTTGATGTGACCAAAGGGATTGAGTACCTTTGGGGATTTTTTTGAAATTGAATGTGACCAAAGGACCTTTGGGGATTTTTGAAAATTGAATGTGACCAAAGGGGTTAGGTACCTTTGGAACTTTTTGAAATTGGAATGTGACCAAAGGGATTGAGTATCTTTGGAGCTTTTTTATTTTGAATTTTGATGTGACCAAAGGGATTGAGTGCCTTTGGGGCTTTTTGAAAATTGAATGTGACCAAAGGGGTTAGGAACTTTAGGGCTTTTTGAAATTGAATGTGACCCAAGGGATTAGGAACCTTTGGGGCTTTTTGAAAATTGAATGTGACCAAAGGTATTAGGAACCTTTGGGTTTTTTTTTTAAATTGAAATGATGTGGATGTCTAGGAGGATGTGATATCCTAAGAGTCCTCACTGTCCTTGGTGATTGAGTTGGTACCGATGCCATGATCAGATGAGTTAGTTGGATCATTTGGGGTGAAGACTTTTAGATCAATAAGGTCTTGGACAACATTTTTGAATAATTTATAATTTTTGATGTCATGGCCCGCTTATTGATGATAAGAACAATACAAGTGTTCCTTATAATTTTTTCCATGTGGCTTGTTAAGATCACTTGCTTTGATTTTTGGTAGTACAATATTTTGTGCTTCATAAAGCCTTTGAAAAATGGTTGCATAAGATTCTGAAAGTCTTGTGTAGTTGCGATGAGGCTTTTTGGGGCACTTGGTTCTTGTGTCCAATTGTGTTGGACTTTGAATTTGTGGTACAAGTGTAAAAACCTGAGATGTGGATTGTGAACGTGGATGTGTCAACTATTGTGGTTGCTGAAGATGACTCAACTGTAACTCAATGTTGATGAGTCGAGTTAAGATTTGTTGTAGAATTTTAGTGTGTTGAAAATATGATTGTAAGCCTTGGTTGGCTTGTTGAGCGAATTGAGACGTGGTAAATGGATTAATGGATGGATGAAATTAAATGTGTTGTTGGAGATGTGATGAATTGGGGGTCATGGAATGAATTTTATGATGATGGGGTTGGTGAGGAAATGATTGTGAATGAAGAAAAGGATATGATGTATGAGGACTATGGATGAGTGGACTCATAGGAATGGAATGGGTTGATGGAGGTATGGAAATGGAAACCTATGAAGATTGGGGTATCCAAGTTGGGTTTGGTTGGTTACCATGGGTTGGGTTGGAACAACATGGAGCATAGGGTCTATATGGACTGGTTGTTTACCTCTTGTTCATTGTGAGAGCAACCTATTTATGAGACCTAATGTGTCCGTAAGTTCTTGATCTAACCAGGTGTCCAAGGATGTGATTGTGGTTAGATTAGATGATGGAGGGGTGGATGAATGTGGATGTGAAGACATGGGCATGGAGCAAGTTGCATTTGATGTGACAACTTGGGGGTTGTAAACTTGTGAGGCAACATTGACATAATCCTCATACAATGGGTTGGAATAGGTGGATGTGGGGTAAGTGTTAGGAACACTTGGATTTTGTTGTGATTGGCTCGTGTAAGAAGGTATACCATATTCATAAGAAAAATTATGATGTCCTTGGGTTGGGTAAGGTGTATCCAGTTCGGGTTCTTCAAAACCCTCTTGGCTAAGGGGCTCTAAGACATAGTTGGAAAACTTGTAGATGGCCTTCACTTTGTCCATGTCTATGTGGATGGTGGATGTCTCCACATTGTGTGGAAGGGATCCTAGTTGAGGTAGGGATGGATATGATGATCCATATGAAGTGGTCTGAACCATACTGGATAGGTTGGCTACCAAAGTAGCAGGAGAATGGGAAATGTTTTCCATTAAGCAATATTGGTTTATTACTTTCTTTTATTGTCTCGTTAGTACCATAAAGTATTTAAACCAAAAATTTAAAGCTTATCAAAATTACACAAACTAAAAACTCTTATAGAATTTAAAGTAAAAGAAAACAATCAATCCTAGGTTTTACCATGTGTGGCTTACCTTGTTCATTAATTATTTTATTTTGTTAATGTGAGATTCTTTTTAGAGTTGTAGGCTTGTGTGTTTTGATGTAACTTAATATTATTTAAAGAAAACAAAGGAAAAAAGCTATGGTTGGCTGAGACAATGAGATTCTTGTTGGTAATGACCTCCAACAAGTTTTCTCGGGGGTAATCCTATGGTTTCTAGGGCAGATATTGGTGGATGGAAATCACTACCACCATCATCAAATCTCAAGCAATGGCTGGTGATGAAATACAACCACTACTGTTAACAAGTGAATCGTGCAGTGTGTGATGTTAATTTTATATTTCTTGTCATTTATTGTGTTCCAAGCAATATTTCTTTTTGGTAGATAAGATACTATAGCATTAATACCGAGTTTTACAGGTTGACCCAAAACCTTTTACAAAAATCAGCCCAGGGCTATTGATGAACATATCCTTACTAAGGATCCTATATATGTAAAATCTACATGCCGCCAAATCCATTACATCCGGTAAGGCACATAGCCTGTTATCAAAAAGAAACTTCCCATACAAAATTTTGGGTATACCCCGAGAAAACACACATGCATCATAATTACAAAAAAGAAACAGACACGGATCCCTTCCTTGAGACAATGGAGAAAAAAAAGCTATAGACACACATAGCAGAGTACTGAAAAAAACTCCCACAAGCTCTGTATTGACAATTACTCTTAATAATTCTTTGGTAATTACTTTCTTTCGTATATGACATGCTTTGGTACCACATACTATCTTGGCCAATCAGCCTTGGAGAAGTGAACCTGCTGGCTAGATTTATGGCGATGGCTATCTGGTGGTCCACGTGTCTTTGGTTCGAAGTCTTATATTGTCATTTGTTTCCTTCACTGTGATTATCAACCAACCTCAAATTACTAAGACAACTAGGAGCCATGTTATCTGACATGTGACTATCCCAATTAGTCTTTGTGGTATTTCCAAGCAACATCCATAAAGACTGATAGCTCAGATAATTTTTATTATGAGTCCAATTCAAAAAAGAGATGGGAATACTCCTAGCCTTCGAACTTACAATGCCTTCCCTATTGGTAAATTCAACTATCATTCTTGGAATTCTTGTTGAATAAGCTCCTCTACTTCACTCGGGACACCGTGTTCCCATTTGAAAAGTCTGTCACCATCGACACCCAAATTGGCCAGCTTATCAACAATTTTGTTAGCTTCTCGAAAGACATGTTGGGATTTTCTATCCTGTCTTCCCTGGAAAAGGATCCTAGCCTCTTCAAAAATTGTTTTAATCCTCCAAGGAGGTGTTTTCCAATTATTGAGGATATTTATAACATGCATAGAGTCTCCTTCTATGATCAAATTGCCTTCTAAGTCTTGAGTCATTTGAAGGCCTCTCCACATAGCTCTAGCTTCAACTTCGTTGTTCATCCTTGTTCCCAAATATTTGGAAAATGCAAGCATCATATTCCCATTATGATCTCGCACAATGCCACCAATGCCTACTTTTCCAGGATTTTCCTTAGCTACTCCATCAAAATTAAGCTTAAACCAACCCGTAGGAGGTGGAGACCACTTAACATTGGCTCTAGGGTTGACTACCCTAGGCACAGACTCATCTAACAAGGTTAAGCTTAAATATTGAGCAATCATGGTCTCCTAAAGATGAGGTTTACAACTATCAAAAGGGATAAGGTTCACATTCTCGTTGGAAAAGGATAGGATCCTGGCAATGATAGTTTGATGATCATGGATAGACTCATTAAAGACTCTATGGTTCCTTTCTAACCACACCTGCCAAAGATAGTGATTGAGACAAATTTTCCACATGTATCTAAGTCTTTGGCTTGAAAAGGAGTAAGGCCACTGGACAAACAAATCAAGTATGATGGCTGGTTTAACCCATGAAATATTAAAGGCCTAAAAAACCCCACTTAGGACAGTCAAGGAAAAATGGCATTCAAGGAAAATGTGATAAATGGTCTCCCAATTAGCCCTGCATAGATAACAACGATTAGTGATACAAATACCTTTACGCATCATATTATCAATGGTTAGAATTCTTCCTTAGATAACCAACCATGAAAAGATTGCAATTTTTGGAATTAAATTTTTTATCCAAACTAAGTCCTTTTGGAGGACAAAATCCTTGTCATCAAGTAGAAGCTTGTAAGATGATTTAATAGTGAACTGCCCATTTTTTGTAGGAGCCCAGGTCACTTGATCTTCCTTGGGTCTCATGGGGATAAAATGTTGCCCGAGAATGTTACAAAGATCATTTGATTCTGCTTGAAATCCCTGAATTCTTATTTGTTTCCACTTCATTCTACCTCTATCCTCAACCATATAATCAAAGACTTTTCTGCCAATGAGTTCTTCTATGATATCTCTGATTTGGGCTAAGTTAGGATATTGCATCAGTGGTTCATCCTTAGCCCACCTATCATTCCAAAAATTTATCCTCTCACCATTGCCTAAAACCCATCTTAAACATTTTTTGATGATTTCCTTACAATTAAGAATTGCTTTCCAAAAAGCAAAACCTCTAATTGGAACTGAGTCACTTAGAAATTTCATATTTTGAAGATACTTTCATTTGATGATAGTTGTCCATTCATTTTCTTCACTAGAAATGAGACACCATGCCTGCTTAGCTAGTAAAGCTAAATTTATATGAGCAATTCTCCTCAGACCTAAGCCCCCATTTTCCTTGGGTCTACACACTTTGGTCCATCCTACAAGGTGTATCCTTTTTTTCTCCTCTAATCCAGTCCATAAAAATTCTTTTTGGAGTTTCTCAATTTTTTGGAAAACCTTCACAGGGGCTTTGAAAATAGAGAGGAAATAGACTGGAATGCTCTAAAGAGAGGCCTTAGTGAGGGTCAACTTTCCTTCTTGAGATAGAAGATGACCTTTCCATCCAACAAGTTTTTTTTGAATTCTTTCAATAACCTTGTCCCACATTGACTCTCTAGGAGAACCAATGAAAATAGGGAGACCAAGATACGAAGTGGGGAGGTTTGCTATATCACACCCTAAAATTTTTGCAATCCTTCCTTGCTTTTGAATGGGGGTGTTCAAGAAATATAACTTGCTTTTACTGAAATTAACTTTTTGACCAGCAACGTCCTTGTAGAGTTGCAGGATGTATTTAATTATTTTGGCCTCAACCACCGATGCCTTAGTCAATATAAGGGTATCATCGATGAATTGTTGGTGAGAAACAACCCTAGTGAGAGATGTTACCTTGATTCCCGATATTAGCTTTGAATTGCAAGCATTTTTTATGGTTCTACCTAAAGCTTCTACCATAATGATGAATAACATGGGGCTGATAGGGTCCCCCTACCGAATTCCTCGATGACTTTGAAAGTAACCAGTAGTTGTTCCATTAACTAGAATCGAGAACCATGCTTTAGAAATACATTCTTTGATCAAATTAACCCATGGGTGGTGAAAACCAAACTTAAGGAGGACAACAATCAGAAAGTCCCAATTTAGCCTATCAAATGCTTTTTTCATATCAAGCTTGAGGGCAAAAACAAACCTGTTAGTCTTATGAGTAGAGTGCAAAGCTTCATGAACTATGATAACTCCATCCAATATTGACCTGCCCCAGACAGAGCTTCCCTGGCATGGATCTATGATGCATGGAAGAATATCTCTCATTCTATTTGCAATGGCTTTAGTTAGGATCTTGTAAGAAACATTGCATAGACTGATTGGCCTGAAGTCAACCATAGATTCAGGGGTTTGCTTCTTAGGAATTAGAGAAATAAAAGTAGAGTTGATACATTTTGGGATATGATTGCTTGCTTGGAATTCTATGATAGCATAAATTACATCCTCACTTATGATGTCCCAAAAATCTTGATAGAAATTAGGGGGAAATCCGTCGGGTCCTGGGGCTTTGTTTGGCTCCATGCTAAACAAGGCTTCCTTAATTTACTCGTCAAAAAGGGAGCTAGAAGTTTAAGGTTTATATCCTTATTTATTATGCTAGGAATGTATTGCAAGAGAATATCTTTGGCCTCCTCATTGCACTACGATTCCTGACCAAGGATAGAATTGAAATAAGTTACTACCTCCTTTCTGATTTCTGTTAAGTCTTGAGTAATAGAACCATCTACTTTTTTTTTTAATTTTATCTTGTTATTGCTTCTATTTCTAAGCGTGGTGATGTGAAAAAAATTGGAATTTGAATCTCCATATTTCAACCAAAGAGCCCTTGATTTTTGCCTCCAATAGATTTCCTCACAGGCAAAAATGTTATGAAACTCTACTAGTTTTGTTTGTTCCTCCTGCCTAGTAGTTTCATCAACATCACCATGTTGGATCCTCTGATCAATTATCTTCAAACTTTCAACAACCTATTTTTTATTTTCAAAGAGGTTCCCAAAGACCTCTTTGTTCCAAGTTCGAAGCTTTTCCTTAACAAACTTTAATTTTCCAGCAAGTTTAAAAGCTGCACTACCCCTGATAGGCTACTGCCACCATTGACTTAAGTTATCTCTGAAACTGGAATGTTTGATCCACATAGATTGAAATCTGAAAGGTTTCTTGAAGGATAGAGAGTTAGGGATCTCCAAAAAAATGGGATTATGATCAGAGGCAATTTTAGGAAGGGCTTGTAGGGTAGAATCACCGAACAAAGTTATAGCCTCCTTTGATAGAAAAAACCTATCAAGCCTTTCTTGAATGAGATGACACCCTATCCACCGATTTCTCCAGGTATAATTTGCTCCTCTAATTTTTACATCCATAAACATGTTGGAGTTCACAAAGTCATTGAACTCATCCATGCTCCTAATAGGTGGTCCATTTCCACCCATTTTTTCTGAAGGGTAAAGAGGAGTGTTAAAATCCCCAGCTAGAATCTAGGGGACATTATGGAAGATTTCACTCAGATTGCCTAAGTACTCCCACAGTAGAGCTCTCCCTTGAATTGAAGTCGGGGCATAAATATTTGAAAGGATCCATGACCTATTGCTATTTATTTCCTTAAATAAAACACTAAGAACCTTGTCATCTTTCTAAATAATGGTGCCTTCTACTATCTGGGGATCCCACAAAGTCATAAGGCCTCCAGATGCTCCTCTGGATGATTTGCAAACCATATCCCCTTGATTCTAGATTTTTTTTTCTATTTTTTTTACTAAATATCATCAGTTTTTGTTTCTTGCAACATGATAATAGTTGGATTCACTTGATTTCTTATTGCACTGACTTCCCTGTGTTTGGGCAGGTCATTGAGGCCTCTCATGTT